>PVIY010024630.1:0-37780 GCA_004026745.1 Myrmecophaga tridactyla
GCACAGCACTCTATTATTAACAATTTGTTCCAGTGTCATGCATTTTACTAGTTCACACAAGAACTTATTTAAATTTGTAGTGTTTATCAGTGAGATACATGACTCTAAACAACCCCTTTAAACCAAATTCACATACCATACAGTACTATTACTTATATTCCCAACAATGAGATAATCTCACCCCATATCTATTTCCAAATATTTTAAGTTCAACCTCGTTATGCAATCTGAACATATTAAGCTACCGTCTCCTCTTCCCTAGCATCTGTCTATTTCTAGGTATCCTATATTCTACATTTTAAGACTCTGAGTTTACATATTCTAGTTAGTTCATCTTAGTGAAATAATAATACCAGTCCTTTTGTGTCTGACTTATTTCACTCAGCATTATGTCATTAGGAGTCATCCATGTTGTCACCTACTTCAGGACCTCATTTCTTCTTACTGCTGCATAATAATCCACCATATGTGTATACCACATTTTGTTTATCTATTCATCTGTTGATGGGCATTTAGATTGTTTCCATCTTTGGCAATTATGAGCAATGTTGCTGTGGACATTGGTGTGCAAATGTTTGTTCATGTCCCTGCTTTCAGATCATGATCCACTTTAAAACAGAGCAAATTAGACATGATTAAGTTTTTTTTAATCTGTGAAACGTGACATATCTTCTTTACAGATTTGTGATGAAGAGTGCGTGATTAATACGTGTAAAGGGTTGCAAAAGGGCCTGCACACGGTCAATTCTGTGTATGTTCACTCTCAAAATTATTAATATCAGTGTCATTGTGATGTCCAGTAGAATAAGGGGAAATGAGTTGGAAGGGAGACTCTAAGAGGGAAGGGACATGGAACCTGCAGACACAGGGAGAAGAGAGGCCAGAAAGTTGTCAATGCAACTCCCAACAGTTCCCATCACCTCAAAACTTCTGACATATTGACCATATACAAAAACTGTTCTGTGTGAAGCTTTTCTGGGGGTGGGGTGGGCAGCAGGGAGGATATGTAGACGAGGAGCTGAGTAATGGAGAGAGCAGCCCCAGGAAATGGAAGGTCAGTGAGACCAAGAGTGCTTAGAGATCTGGAACTTGACTTCAGGGCTAGAAGTAACCAGAAGACAATAAACTTCCCAAGAATTTGCAAGCATATCAGGCAGGACATTGAACTTCCTACAGAATATGGGATTTCAGCAATCATGCCAAGTGATAAAAACTCAAGTGATGATCTTGGCTGACTGATGGTCACATTAAAAATAGAGTTCATGAGAAATGTAAGACATAACTTAAATTCTAAAAATATCAGATGAAGACTTCTGGGAAAAATGGGAGCTGAAATGCACATTTACAAGGTCCCTTCCTGTTAAAATAAACAAAAAATTCAAAATGAGAAAAGAGATCTTCAATTGCTCTCGAACAGGAAAGACCTCAACCTTATGTATGTGGATAAAATTGGCCAGATTCGATTCAATCTGTACCAACACTTATTTTGGTGGGCACTGCTGTGATCAACAGGGGATGGAATTCTGAGAGTCCTGCCATTATTACCCAACAAGAAGGTGGGGTGGACTGTGGGGCACTCCATTTGGGGTACATTCCTCCACAAGACATTAACAGGGATGAAGGAAACACTGGATAAGTGATCAGACACTGCCTCCAACCTAGCCAGTGAGGTCTTTAGGGAAGCTGCAGAACAGAAGCAATTGTGCAGGGGAAAAATACATGCCACAAAATGAAATTCCCACTGCCATCTGCCAAACAAGACTTCCACCAAAGTTAGATAAAACAGAAGGATGGAGACTCGTGTGCTGCTTCCCCCACATAAAAGAAGAACAATGCCCCAAACCTGTAGCATTTGTCCCAGGTGTAGGATTCTCAAGTCCTCTCCTTACTAACTCAGGCAACTAAAGAGTTAAATAGGCAGTGTATACCATCAGCATCTGGTTCATATTCTGGGAGAGGATCCAAATAGAATTGAATGCTTGGGGAGGCAAGGACATCACACCAGCACTGGTTTATGGCAAAGAGTAAGCAAAGATGTAATACTAATAATAGTAATAATAAAAATATAGTACTTCCTATGTCCTAGGCACTATTCTGAGTGCTTTACAAATACTACCTCTTTTTGTTCTCACAATTCATGCAATTATTATACCCATTATATAGACAAAGAAACCAAGGACTGTCTTTATTGAAAAAACAGTAAACTGAGAAAAACCCAGTGTGAAATCTATATAAAAAATATATAGCAGACAGAGAGAGAGAGAGAAGAGATAAAGGAAGGAAGGGAGGGGGGGAGGGAGGAAGGAAGGAAGAGAAAGAGAAAATCCAAATAGCCTGATACCAGTTTGTCAGTCAATTTTTCTGCTACTTTCAACCTCCTCTCCAAAGTTAAATTGCCTATCCATAGTCCCCTGCTCAGAGAAACAATATTGAGCAATTCTTTGTGTGTAAGTGGTTATTGATTTAACTAGGAGGTGGAAACCTAGCTCAAGTCAGCCTACTGACTGTCTGCCCATCACACTCTGATTTACAAAGCAGATATCTACTTATATGAACATACTTGAAGATGTAATACAGTCAGTCAAGCTGTGCAAATAAAGAACTTATGAATGTGTAAGTCATAGGATGAAATTAAGCATTGATTCCATTTAGACGTAGAATTAACTCAAAATAACTATGGCAATTATGATTACTAAAAAAAGAATAAACAAATCGAGCACAAGACAAAGTCCAAAAATAGAACCACACATGTATGGCCAATTGATATTTTTAAAATTTATTTTATTTATTAAACATACCAACATAAAAACACAAATATTCTTACCATATGATCATTCCATTCTGCATATATAATCAGTAATTCACAGTATCATCACATAGTTGCATATTCATCATCATGATCATTTCTTAGAACATTTGCATCAATTCAGAAAAAGAAATAAAAAGAAAACAGAAAAAAATTCATACATACCATATCCCTTACCCCTCCCTTTCATTGATCACTAGCATTTCAATCTACTAAATTTATTTTAACATTTGTTCACCCTATTATTTATTTATTTTTAATCCATATGTTTTACTTGTCTGTCAATAGGTTAGATAAAAGGAGCATCAGACACAAGGTTTTCACAATCACACAGTCACATTGTGAAAGCTATATCATTATACAATCATCTTCAAGAAACACGGCTACTGGAATACAGCTCTACATTTTCAGGCAGTTCCCTCTAGCCTCTCTATTACACCTTAACTAAAAAGGTGATATCTATATGATGCATAAGAATAACCTCCAGGATAAACTCTCAACTCTATTTGGAATCTCTCACCCATTGACACTTTTTTTGTTTCATTTCGCTCTTCGCCCTTTTGGTCGAGAAGGTTTTCTCAATCCCTTGATGCTGAATCCCAGCTCATTCTAAGGGTTTTCTCAATCCTTTGATGCTGAGTCCCAGCTCATTCTAGGATTTCTGTCTCACATTTCCAGGAAGGTCCACACCCCTGGGAGTCATGTCCCATGTAGACAGGGGGAGGGCAGTGAGTTTGTCGTGTTGGCTAAGAGAGAGATAGCCAATTGATTTTTGACAAAAGTCTCAAGATAATTCAAATGGGAAAAGAAAAGTTTTTTCAATAAACTGTGCTTCTGAAATTCCTTACCTCACACTATATATACATCTTTTAAATAATATTTTATTGCTAAATATCCACATACATACAGTCCAACCATATGATACAATCAATGGCTTACAATATCATTTTC
Source organism: Myrmecophaga tridactyla (assembly GCA_004026745.1). Lineage (NCBI taxonomy): Eukaryota > Metazoa > Chordata > Mammalia > Pilosa > Myrmecophagidae > Myrmecophaga > Myrmecophaga tridactyla. Next base: position 3,758 of record PVIY010024630.1, read on the forward strand.
TAAAAATGATTTTTAGAAAATTTGCATCACTCCAGAAAAAGATAAAGAAAAAGCACTCATACATACCATGTCATTACCTCTCCCCCTTACTGACCCATGTTATTTCAATCTACCCAATTTCTTATCTTTTATTTCAAGTTTCAGGTACTTCCCTTGCATTTTTAGGGTTCTCTAGAGAGACAGAACCAACAGGAGATATCTGTAAATATGAGATTTATAAATGTGTCTCATACAACCATGGGCATGGAAGAGTCCAAAATCCACAGGGCAGGCTAAGAAGCTGGCAGATACAGATGAAGGGTCTTGACCAACACCACAGGAGAGGCTTATTGACTGAAGAAGGTGCAAAAAAGTTTCTCTTTTTCCTTAAAACCTCACAACTGATTGGATTATCCCATTGTGGGAGGCACGCCTTAGTTGGTCACAGATGTAATCAGCCGCAGAGCAATCAACTGACTGATGATTTAATACACCAGCCTTCCAGTTCATCAACCAGCCATGAATTATCCTTGCAGCAATGGTCAGGCCAGTGCTTGCCTATTGTCAACTTGGCCAAGTTGACACCATCACATCCCTCTGCTGCTCCAATACACCATAAACTTAAAAGGGTCATCTATATAATACGTAAGAATAACCTCTAAGGCAACCTCTCAACTCTGTTTGAAATCTCTCAGCTACTAGCACTTAATTTTGTTTCATTTCTCTCTTCCTACTTTTGGTCAAGAAGGCTTTCTCATTCCCATGATGCCAAGTCACAGTTCATTCCCAGGAGTCAGGTCCCACGTTGCAGGGAGATTTACACACCTGGGAGTCATGTCCCATGTAAAGGGAGGGGGGTGTTGGGCAGTGAGTTCACCTGCCAAATTGGCTTAGCAAGAGAGGCCACATCTGAGCAACAAAAGATGTTCTTTGGGGGTAGCTCTTAGGCATAATTTTCAATAGGTTTAGCTTCTCCTTTGCAGGAATAAGCTTTATAGGGGCCAGCCCCAAGATTGAGGACTCAGCCTATTGAGTTGGTTGTCCCCACTGCTTGTGAGAAATCAAAGATTTCCCAGATGGGGAAGTTTAATATTTCCTCCCGTGCTGGTTTGAAAGGATATATGTCCCCTAGAAAAGCCATGTTTTAATCTAAATCCCATTTCATAAAGGCAGAATAATCCCTACTCAACACTATGTTTGAAACTGTAATTAGATCATCTCCCTGGAGGTGTGATTTAATCAAGAGTGGCTGTTACGCTGGATTAGGTGGCGACATGTCTCCACCCATTTGGGTGGGTCTTGATAAGTTTCTGGAGTCCTATAAAAGAGGAAACGTTTTGGAGAATGAAAGATTCAGAGAGAGCAGAGCAGAACGACATAGCCATGAGAAGCAGAGTCCACTAGCCAGTGACCTTTGGAGATAAGAAGGAAAATGCCTCCCGGGGAGCTTCATGAAACAGGAAGCCAGGAGAAGAAGCTAGCAGATAACGCTGTGTTTGCCATGTGCCCTTCCTGATGACAGAGGAACCCTGACCGTGTTCACCATGTACCCTTCCAGATGAGAGAGAAACTCTCTGCTCACCATGTGCCTTCTCACTTGAAGGAAACCCTGAACTTCATCAGCCTTCTTGAACCAAGGTATCTTTCCCTGGATGCCTTTGATTGGACATTTCTATAAACTTGTTGTAATTGGGACATTGTTTGAGCCTTAGAACTGTAAACTAGCAACTTATTAAATTCCCGTTTTAAAAACCATTCCGTTTCTGGTATATTGCAGCAGCTAACAAACTAGAATGCCTCCTTTCTTCCCAGTCCCCCAAGGGGACTTGGCAAATAGTTTTTTATTCTCTGTCCAAATTACTCTGGAATATATCCAGGCTGAACACTAACCTGTACAAACCATTAAAATCTCAAGTCCTATTCAAATTTTCATGCAATTACGATGTTCAAGTAAACTGATCATACAAGTTAAATTAGATAATGTGCTACACAAAATACAAATTTTGCAACAAATAACATCTCTTCTTTTAGTCTCACACAGAGATTGAAGTTTGGAAATATGGGCCATATCATCCTTTACCCAGTATTCTGATTTACCTTTGTCCTATCCAGATCAGCTTCATTCATATCTCTAGATGAAGTCTGATCACTTTTTCAGCTTTTTAAACAGTTGCTGACTAGGGTAATGCTGGCTAGTTTTCTTTTTTAAAAACTTTTTCATTGTATAGTATAACATATATACAAAGCAAAGAAATAAAAAAGCAATAGTTTTCAAAGCACTCTTTAACAAGTGGTTACAGGACACATCCCAGAGTTTGTCATGGGCTGCCATACGATCCTCTCTTATTTTTCCTTCTAGCTGCTCCAGAATGTAAGATGTTAGAGGACTTAAATATTTTTTTATCATCAGAAATCGACTTTTTTTCCTTCTTTTTTTGTGAAAAATAACATATATACAAAATAAGCTATAAATTTCAAAGCACAGCACCACAATTAGTTGTAGAACATATTTCAGACTTTGACATGGGTTACAATTTCACAATTTTAGGTTTTTGCTTCTAGCTGCTCTAAAATACTAGAGACTAAAAGAGATATCAATTTAATGATTCAGCATTCATATATATTTGTTAAATCCTATATTATGTATAATTTTACCATCACCTTTGATCTTTCCATACCTCCCTTTAGGGTTATTTGGGCTATGGCATTTCTAAATTTTTTATATTGGAAGGGTCTGTCACTGAAATGGGGTAGCTAGATGAGACTATTTGATGTTCTGGAGAGGGTGGGATAGGTTTCAGGACTTATCTGGACCAGGGACCCAGCTGGAGGTTGTAGGTTTCTGGCAAGTTACTCTAGTGCTTGGAACACTTGTGGAATCTTATACATTGCCCTAGGTGTTTTTAGGATTGGCTGGAATGGTCCTGGTTGGGGGTTGGCAGGTTATGATAGGTAGCAAGGTCTAACTGAAGCTTGTGTAAGATGAACATCCAGAGTAGCCTCTCGACTCTATTTGAACTCTCTCTGCCACTGCTACTTTATTAATTACATTTCTTTCCCCCATTTTGGTCAGTATTGAATTGTTGATCCCACAGTGCCAGGTGTGGATTCATCCCTGGGAGTCATTTCCCATGTTGCCAGGGAGACTTTCACACCTGGATGTCAAGTCCCACATAGAGGGAGGGCAATGATTTCACTTGCAGAGTTGGGGTTAGAGAGACTGAGGCCACATCTGAGCAACAACAGAGGTCCTCCAGAAGCAACTCTTAGGCATGCCTATAGGTAGTCTAAGCTTCTATGATACTTACATAAGCTTCACAAGAGTAAGCCTCAAATCGAAGGCATGGCTTATTGATTTGGGTGTCCCTAAAGTTTGACACAGTATCAGGGGATTCCCTGATGACAAGGTTTAATAGTTCCATATTCTTTTTCCCTTCCCTCAGGGGACTTTGCCAATACTTTTTAATTATCTGCTGAATATATTCTAGGATGTTTCCAGGCATTACAATAATCTATACAGGATTAAAGGACCTCTTTCTTATTCTGTGTTACAATTATTCAAATGAGCTATACAGATAGGTTGAATTAGATTATGCACTACAGAAAATTTCATTTCCAGATCAAATAAGCCTTTCTCCCATTGGTCTCAAAGAGTATGTGTGGTTCTAAAATATAGACACTGTCTTCCTTACCCCTATGTTCTGAATCACTTTAACCCCAATGTTCTTATCTCTAAATATCAGGTTATATGTATAAAACAGCCTTTCAAAATCCAGAAATATTAATCACCACTCCGGACTTAATGTATCTGCTCTAAGAACATACAATCTAGGCCCCTGTTTTCTTATAAGCATTTTCTAAAGGTGACCATACCATTGTTGTTTTTTTGTTTCTGGCTTATTTTGTCTCACCAAGTGTCCCATATGTTCATTCACATCATTGCATGCCTTTTATAGCTTCAGTGCTCTAACTCTGAGCCTGAGGTTAGACTTCATAAATACCCTAAGTTTCAGGGAATGACCAGATTATAAAAAGTAGCTCATTATCTCAGAATTTAGAAATATCAGTTACAACTCCTGAATATACACAACTGCTGTAAGAACTTACAATCTAGGAACCTTTATAATAGGCCCTGTTCTAGTTTGCTAGCTGCTGGAATGCAATATACCAGAATAAGAATGGCTTTTAAAAAGGGGAATTTAATAAGTTGCTAGTTTACAGTTCTAAGGCCGAGAAAATGTCCCAATTAAAACAAGTCTATAGAAATGTCCAATTTAAGGCATCCGGGGAAAGATACCTTGGTTCAAGAAGGTCGACGATGTTCAACGTTTCTCTCTCAGCTGGAAGGGCACATGGCGAACATGGCAGCATCTGCCGGCTTTCATGTGGCTCTACCAAAAAGAGACTCTCTCCAACATGTTTCCTCTTTTAAAGGATTCCAGCAAGCAACTCCACCTTCAGTGGGTGGAGACACACCTCCATGGAAATCATCTAATCAAAAGTTACCACCCACAATTGGGTGGGTCACATCTTCATGGAAACAATCAAAATGCTCCCACCCAGCATTTTTCCCCATAATTGAATGGGGATTAAAGGGCGTGGCTTTTCTGGGGTCCACCACAGAGTCAAAGCAGCACAGGCCCCAACCTGATAACCCATGCTCTTGACTTCAGTTCTCTGTGTTTGTATATTATAGTTTAGTCCATGTGAGTAAGGCATGATAATATTTGTCTCTTTGTTTCTGACTTTAAATTCAACATACTGTCCTTAAGTCTCATTCACCTAGTTGTATATCTCACTCTATATATATCTATACATCTTATCTCATACTGTACACAAAAAGTAATGTGAAATGACAAATATATCTAAATGTAAAATCCAAAACTTTAAATCTTCTAGAAGAAAACAGGAGGAAATTTTTGCAATCTTGGGTTAACCAAGATTCCTTAGATAAGAGACCAAAGAAAGCATGAACCATTAAAACAAGGTAAACTGGACTTCATCAAAATTAAAATTTCAGCTATTTAAAAGATGCTGTTAAAAAAGCATCAGACTGGGAGAAAATATTAATATGTGTGTTTGCCAAAGCACTTGTATCCAGACTATGTAAAGAACTCTATAGCTTAATAAGGGACAAACAACTCATTTTTTAAAATATACAAAAGATTTTAGCAAGCACTGCACGAAAGATGATATACAAATGGCCTTTATGCACATGAAAAGACGTTCATCAGGGAAATGAAAATTAAAACTGCAATAATGCAGCACCACACACTATTAGAATGGCTATAATAGAGAAGCAGATGATACCATGTGTTGGAGAAGAACTGGAAATCTTATACATTACCAGTGAAATGTAAAATGATGCAGACACAATGGAAAATTTTGGTTAAGTATAAATACACCCCAGCAATTTCACTAGTAGGTATATACCCTAGAAAAATATGTCTATAAAAAGATTTGTACATAGATGTTCATAACAGATTTATTCATAACAGTCAAAAATTGAAAATAACCCAAATGCCCATCAAAGGCCAATGGATAAATAGTGATATTTCCATGCAATGGAATGCTACCCATCTTTAAGAGGGAATACATGCAATGACATGAATGAATCCCAAAAACATTACAGTGAGCTAAAGAAGCCAGACACAAAAGACTGCATGCTATATGACCCATTCATATGAAACTCCAGGCACCTGCCCTTGCCAAAAAAAAAAAAAGAATAAATTACTTTTCTTAGAAAAAAATGTACATAGTACAACATTTATTTTTGTGATAGCCAGAAATCTGAACCTGTCAACTCAAGGCTTGGTGTGTAACAATGCAGAAAAAATGTATAACATCCTCATCTTTCAAAAGAACATGTTTTTAATAGATAATTTAAAAAAAAGAGAGATTTGGATTCTGATCAAGATAATGAGCTTATTCAACAAAGACTGGTGATTCTTTCCCCGGAAGATACAACAGATGTGTGAGAGAAATGTTGATAATCTCCAGAATCTAACGTAAAACTGTGAGAAACCCTTGAAGAGGCAGGAAGTGGTTGGGTCTTGGTCAGGGAGGGAAAAGGACATAGAGGACATAGTAATAAAAATAATAATAGTAATAATAGTAACCATTTACATGGTAGCTATGGTTTGCCAGTCACCCTTCTAAATCTTTTATATCTATTAGCTCATTTAATCCTCTAAATAATTCTATGCAGTTGGAACTACTGTCTTCAGCTTACCGATGAACAAACTGAGGCAGAGTGAGGATAAGGAGTTTGTCTGAAATCACAGAACGAGGAAGGGCTGAGCCAGGATTAGAACCTACGCAGTCTGCTCCAGAGTCAGGGCTCTTGTCTCTGTGCAGTTGTGTCCTCCATTATGTTGCCAGGTGTGGGGGGAAACAAAGCATGGGCTGAGGAGGCGCCCCCACCCTGCAATTTCCTCTCCCCAACGCTGCTGTCCCTGGGTGAGGGCAGGATGTGATGACAAGGCCCATAGGAGCTCTTTTGCAGTGGGCTCTTCCATCCTCCCTGCCTGGCATCTGATAATGACAGGTATAGGTGAGCTGCTTGGCCCCTGATCACTACCTCACTTGTGCCCCTATCTGTGCACTAGGAAATTACAGCCTAGGGACAAAGCCCCCGGAAAAGACCAGTGCCTGGGCAAAATGATTTAGAGTTTCCCTAAGGAGTGGGGTTACCATTTTCATTGGGGGAGAGCCGCCCAGAAGCTCTTTGCCATAAGCCACGACCACTCCACCCCCAGCCCTCACATTCCATTCTGAACAGGAGGAAGACGGTGTCCAGATTCCAGCCAGCCAAGGTGGCTGGCCACGTGGCCAGCCAAGGTGGCCAACAGAGTCAAGGCATATGAGCTCCCAAGAAAAAATAGAGACATCTGAGAGGCGTAAACACTACAAAATAAATCCAACCCACTGGAGATCCCACATCTAAAGAGGCAGAATTAAGGAGTCAGCCAAATAAAATTTTAAATTAAGGATCATAACATAAGGGGAGAAATAGAAATGTGACAGTATGAAAAGGATATTGATGACACAAAGAGCAAGCAATGCCACATGAGAAGTAAGGTAAGTAAATAACTGAAAGTTTATTGCTAAATAAGCAATGACAAAAAAGCAAACCAGAAAGTATGTCCATAATGATACATAACTAAAACTAGAGAAAGCTGGACCATAAAAATTGTGCTAAGGTACTTGTCTTCATTGGGGAGAAGAACTGGATAATTTAAAAAGGATTCAGAGAGACTGAATATAAAGTGACAGGGAAAAACACTGCAGATAATAATAGCAAAAAAAAAAAGTAGCAGCAGCAATTTAATATTAGGCAAAATTGATTTTAAATCCTTTGCACCCCTCTTCCCAAAAAGGGAAGGGAAAAAAAGTAATGATGTGATATGATTGTAAAAGATAAGGTAGTAGCTCCAGAAACCATAATGATCATGAACATCCATACATCTAACTATTTAGCCTTAAAATATAAAATGCCCCAACCAATGGAACTAGAAAAGGTTAACCATTTTGGGGGGGGGGGAAGAGGTTTTAAGACTTCATTCTCAGAAATTATTTGATCACATAGATTTTAAAATTTTAGTTATCAATATAGAAGATTTATTAAATATAAGATTTGACATATTTAAACTAGTATTTGGCATAATTCTTTCTCAATACATCTGAGAAAAGCAGTTCCTATGACAGTGATTCTCAAAACTAGGAAGTGTAATTTAGAGAAGAGACAGAGAGAATATAAGAGTGTGGAATTAATAATGCTATAGGCAAATTAACTGTAGAATCAGAAGAATTAAAGATAATAAAGATGTGCATGAACTAGATGAATCTCTAGACAATTGATTCAACGAGAGATTCTAAAATAACCATCAAATATCTATCCTTTTTGTTGTTGTTGTTAAAGTACCAAACCCTAGCTAACTCACAATGGATAATTCTTAGAGAAGGTCTATGAGAGGCAATACAAGTATCAGGTTCTAAAATTGAGGAGTCTGACTTCAGAAAGATTAAGTAATTTTCCCAAGGTCACAGAGCTAGGAAGTGGCAGGGTGGATACTTGAACACAGTCTCACGCCAAGAACCTGAGCATGTGACCACTATTCTGCTTCTCCCTAAAGAGATTGGAGGTAGATCTATATATATTGCTGGATGGAAATGCCCAAGATATGTTTATGGGGTGGGGAGAGAAATGAACCCCCAAAACACTATGTAACATATTTCCCTTAAAGCATATAACATAAATATAATATTACATATTTTTCCCTAAATAGTCAACCACTTTTCCCTAATGGCTAGATGAAAGAGCCCATATTTTCCCCACTGATTTCACACTTTTATAGTGTTAATGTTCTAGCTTTAATTGGATTACTATCTGTGCCAAAAATCATGTATGTGTATATGAAATAATAACCTGGGAGTCATATACAGGCTGGTAAGCGCTTTGAAAGCAGATTATGTGTGTTGGATCTCTGCTGTACCATCTATAAGCTGGTAATTTTTTTTTTAATTTGCATATGGGCAGGAGGCACCAGGGTTCGAACTCCAGACCTCCAGCACTGCAGGTCAGAGCTCTGCCTGCTGAGCCACGGCAGCCGCCCTATAAGCTGGTAATTTTAATGTCTCTGTGCCTCAGTCTCCTTTTCTGTAAAATGGGGACAATAATGGTATCTGACTTGCAAGTTTGCTGTGAAGAGTAAATGAGTTACTACATGGAAGCATATGTGGCACAGGTAAGCGCTTACCACTATATAGTCATTGCTTTATTTGCTATAACAGTGTTATGTTACATTTGTAATTGGGTGGAGTTTTAAATATTAGGAGTAATAACCCTACTGTAATTAAAAGCTTGTCAACTGTGCATGTGGTAGTGAGGGGGGCAGAGGGCGGGTAGGGGGGCATGTATGGTTCTGAATGATGCTTCTGTAAACCCACAAGCGTTCTAATAAAAAATAAAATTTAACCAAAAACTCATGTGATACTAATGCAGAAAAAGGCAGATTAATGAACTAGACTAGAGACTTCAGATAAAAATTCCCAGTTATAATTGGAATATTAGTAAATAATAAAAGTGTGGAATCTGTGGGGAAAATATAGGCTGTTTCATCCAGCCATTTGTGGAAAATGGCTGGCTATTTTTTGGGGGGAAAAAGCGCCAAATCTGAGCTCAATAGAGCTTCTCCATCCCTTCTGCTTTTTTGTCATTGCTTATTTAGCAATAAACGGTTGGCTCAGGCGCACAGTTGCTGTTCTGGTCTGCTAGCTGCCGGCATGCAGCATACCAGGAACAGAACGACTTTCATAAAGGGGGATTTAATAAGTTGCTAGTTTACAGTTCTAAGGCCGAGAAAATGTCCTGATTAAAGCAAGTCTATAGAAATGTCCAACCAAAGGCATCCAGGAAAAGATACCCTGGTTCAAGAAGGCCGATGAAGTTCAGGGTTTCTTTCTCAAGTGAGAAGGCACATGGTGAACACAGTCAGGGTTCCTCTCTCAGCTAGAAGGGCACATGGTGAGCATGGCATCATCTCCTAGCTTCTCTCCTGGCTTCCTGTTTCATGAAGCTCCCCGGGAGGCATTTTCCTTCTTCATCTCCAAAGTGCTGGCTAGTGGACTCCCTGCTTTGTGCTGCTGCAGCATTCTCTGCTTTCTCTGAATCTCTTTCATTCTCCAGAATGTTTCCTCTTATATAGGACTCCAGAAACTAATCAAGACCCACCCAAATGGGTGGAGACATGCCTCTACCTAATCCAGTTTAACAATCACTCTTGATTAAATCATATCATCCAGGGAGATGATCTGTTTGCAGTTTCAAACATACAGTATTGAATAGGGATTATTCTACCTTTATGAAAAGGGATTTTGATTAAAACGTGGCTTTTCTAGGAAGCATACATCCTTTTAAACCAGTGCAGTTGCCTTCTCTATCCTACCTGTCTTCAGTAGACTGCTGGGCCGGTGAATTTAGTGCTCCTAGCACCGCTTTATCTTTTCTCTTTTCTGATTTAGGGGATCCACCTGGGGTGGGACTCAGGAGGCTGGAGTCTTCCAGGAGCAGGGCTCCCAACCCTGGCTGCACATTAGACTCCCCTGGGGAGCTTTTTTGTAAAACTCTTTTATTATATAACATATGCAAAGCAAAGAAAGATAAAAGCAATGATTTTCAAAGCACTCTTCAACAAGTAGTTACAGGACGGGTCCCGGAGTTTGTCATGGGCTACCATATCATCCTTTCAGATTTTTCCTTCTTGCTGTTCCAGAATATAGGAGGCTAGAAAGAATAACTATTTTCTCTATTATCACAATCAACTCTTTTTTTTTTAAACCTGGGTAGCTTTTTAAATTACTGATGTTTGCCCCCCACACCCACCCCAAGCCACGAAACTATAAACTCTAGGAGTAGGGCCCAGGCACCCTGATGTGCAGTCAGGATCAATAATCATTGTTTAAGGAATGTCATTTTACCAAAATGAAATATTCAATACTGGGCTTTTAGGGAAAAAATATTCACACAAGCTTTTAAAAGGTTCATTATTTGCAGGGTCCTCCCCTTAGGGGACCCTAGTTGGCAGATACACTTTATTTAGATTTTCTCGAAGGAATGCCTATCGCTTGAACTTTCATTGTCATCAAAGAGCGGAACTTGAAGTTCCCCTGGTATGCGTGAGAGAAGAGTCTGTGCAGCGCAGCTGGACTCTGGCCATCAGTTTGGAGGTCCCTCTGGCCCAGCATAGTGAGTGGTTCTGTTTTCCTGCCAGCCTTGTGCGCCACTAGAAATGCAAATTGAATCAGTTCCGAGCAGTTCCTAGAAGCCACCAGACCGTCCTGGATAGCTTGAGGTTATGAGGAAACCAAACGCTTTTTTTTTTCAAATCGCAACACCTGTATCTTTCTACTATTTGCTTTCAGAAGCATTTCACAATGTTGTAGTTGACATACGGGTGGTTAAAAAAACAAAATCAATGGCATACGAAGATGGGAATTTTCAGGCCTTGGCTTTCAGCTTGGACAACAGCACCTCGTTCTTGCAGCCCTCCTCCTTGAACTCTTTCACTGTCTTAAAGTATAGCCTCTGTTTTTCCAAAAGTTCCAATTACCGGTCGTTCGACTGGTCTCTTCTCATTTTGTTCTCCTGCTTCTTCTTTTCCATGTTCATCCTACTTTGCTGAAATCCTTCTGTTCCATCTGACAGAAAAACTAGTCCTGGGAAGCAGGTGAGGCCATGGTTTAAGAGAAGTTCTCATGAATTTATTTCCCAAATAAAACTTTTTGTTGTCCAGAGTATTATATAGAGGGAAGAACTGCTTGGTTTCTTTGTGAACTGCTGAAAGATTTCAGCAATAGAGTTCAATAAACTTCTTCTAATACTGTATTAGCTCAGCTTGCCTGGGCACTTCATCAATCTTGCAGTGCAAAATGGCAATTTCTCGATTTCTTCGAGCCTGTACCAAACAAATTTTTTTAAAGTTTCTCTTTTCCGTATTGTACCGTCTGTCTAACTCTTCATCATGAGTCACCACAGAGGTGAGGGTGCTGCCTGGCTCTCCACTGAGCAGGGCCTTTTCATCTCTACTGAGTGCTCTCTCTGCCTTCAGATTTTCAATTTCCTGCTGTAGCCATGTCATCTCCTCTCGACAACGCGCTTTAAACTTCTGCTCCTGACTTTTGAGATTTTCGTTCATGGCCACAAGTACTCTCAAGTTCTGCAAGATACTTGGATCAGCTTTGGATTCTATCTTCTCGAGGGCTGCTTGCTGTTTTTCCAGTTTCTCACTGTAACTCTTCAACTCTGTCAGCATTTTCTTCATTTCACTCTATCTGGCTTGTAGGCTGGTATGACTTTTGCCTGCAGCTCCTCCAGATATTTGGTTTTCTGCAGAATCTGCTTGTTTAAAGAAATGACTTTCCGTCGATGTAGCTGGGAGGCTACTAGTTCTTCCGGACTTTCTTCAGCTGATAACTTGGATTGCTTCTCAGTATGCTCAGATGCAATCTGCTTGATTTCTGTAGATCATGCACAGGCCCACAGTCTGGCCCTGCCACGGCGCTCGCGGTGAGCTGGCTCTCCTCCCTGGCCATGGTAACCACCTTGGCGGTCAGGGACTGAATGTGCTGCTCTTCAGCAGGTTGAAGCTCATCCTCATGGGCATCAGCTTTTTCTGTAGCTAGGACTCCTGCAGGAAGCGCTGTTTTCTTGTTCTCAAGGTTCTCTGTTTTGCTCTGGTGGCTAAATCCATATCTCCTGCCGTATTCCAAAAGCGTGGCATGGATCCGAGATTCCTCATCCAGCAGCTCCTCTGTCAGAGATGTCGACAACGGTCCTGATGGCCTTTTCTTTTCTCTTTATGAGGGCATCATCCTCAGGGGGACTGTAGGTTTTCTGGAACTGAGATATAGAGTAGGAGCAGATGTAGTCACCCATTTCTTCTTTTGTTTCTATCGCTTGCTTCACCAGCCACTTGGTTCAAAAAGACCAATGATGAACAACACGTCTCTCTCAGCTGGAAGGGCACGTGGCGAACATGGTGGCATCTGCTGGCTTTCTCATGGCTTTACAAAAATGCTTTTAAGGTCAAAAAGTTCTGCCTATAATTCCAGATCTTCTTGGTTTCCGAGCAGCCAGCCACCTGCTCTCAGCTTTTGTCTAGAACCAAACAACTCAAGGAAGGGAAAACATCCCTCCAGGTCAGAATGGTTCTGGGAAACTCTAAATGACCTTACTTCTGGAGAGGATGTTTCTTGGCTTCTTTCCCCATCTTGCCATGCATGTCCATCTCCTAGTTGGAAGACAAGAATGCCTTTCATCCTTTCCTGGCCAGGATCTTTTCTAGGTCTAAATTCCTGAGCTCATGCCTAGACTCCAGTTAACAGCTTCTTTTGTGGGGAGGAGGATGCTTAAGATTAGTCCACTAAAGAGAAGGTTGAATGACCACAGACCTTAGGATTCCCAGCAGTGCTGTCCATGAGTGGCTTCCACATGCAGTTCTGTAATGGGCACACAGAAATATCAGTGATTAAGGTAGAAATATACAAAAGCATCTCAGGTCTTTCTAGAAACTTGAGAATGCTATCCTGCAGGGGTGAGGGCAAATTGCAAATGGAAATGGTCTGATTGAAGTGATTAAGGAATTACAGTCAATTCCTTGTTATTTACGTATTTATGTTCTACAAGGTCACCACAAACGCTGACTTAGCAAATACTGAAAATACCAGCTTAGGTTCCCACCAACCTCTGGCACAATGCTTCCTCAGTTGATCAACCAACCTATGAAGACATAACCTCATTTGACGTGTGTTTTGGGTTAAAGACACCTTAGTATCTTTTGCTTCCCCCTTAAAATTGTTCACAATGATTCCCTAGAAAGTTCTTTGTTTCATCAGGTCTTCAGAGACCTCAACTAGAGACAATGACCTTCAGAACGTTTTTAGAACAACATTGAAACACTGTTTACAGTATGAGAGCTGAAACAAGAAGGCAGAGGGTCTCCTTGGTCAACCTCAGCTGGGAACTTGCTATGGGGTGAATGGTTCTTTTTCTTTGCATGGGCAGGCACCGGTAATGAATGGCATTTTTTTGCTGCTCTGCACCTGTCCTCGAATGACCAGGGGAGTGCCACCCCCAGGAAACCTGCAAATAGTGAGGACCAACTGTATTTGCCCAATATGGACAAGCCCCTTTACATGCCTATCTCAGTCTCCATGTGGACATCTAGCACCTCTAGGAAAGCTAATACTGTGCAGACTAAGCATTATGCATGAAAGTAGAGTTGCAGGAAACATGAAAAGAGAAAGTAAGAAGGCTCATTAAAGCCTCAGCCAGGGCTGGGACTGTCCCTCCTGCCCACTGGCCATCCTAGGCACAGCAGAGGAAGAGAGTCTAGGAACTGTCCCAGCCAGATGAGCAGAGAAGGTAGAGCTGGCCTTGCCTCGAGACTACCCAACATTTCCCAGGAAATCCCTTAGGCTTCTATGTCAAACACCTTGAGTTCTCTTTCCATTTACAGACTTTCTGCACTGCAAAGTGGGTTCTTTGCTAGGAAGTAAAAGGAATAAAGAGAACTTGAGCCTGGAAATGAGAAGACCTGAGCTCCTGGACTATGGGAGTAAGTACAATCTCATTGCCATCTCTGGACCTCATGCCCATATTTGTAAAAGGATGGGAAGCTCTAGATTTTCTTCCTTCCCACCTAGGTACATTTCCATTGCCCATATATCTCCCATCATGGCAACAATCCTATAATTGCTCCATTCGTCTCCCTGACCAGATTGCAACATTGGCGTGAGAAAGGATATGTCTGTCTTACTCATGCTTGTGCACTCAGTACAGTGATAAATGCAAAGGAACTTAAAAAATGTGTTGAATGGGAGGAAGGAAGAAAGGAATGAAGGGAAGAAGGAGGAGGGAGGGAGGGAGGGAGGGAGGGAGAGAAGGCCAGATATTCCAGCAACAACTGGGGGCCTATTTGTCGGAAAGCTATAGGAGCCCTGAATGTTCCTGCAAATGAGGAGAGAAAAAAAAAAAAACATCTTTTCTCCAATCCCTGCAAAGGTGGGTAGAGGTGGGAAATGAGACAAGAGGCAAAAGCAAAACTGGATTGGACTAAATTTCCAACAGAAGCTTTTTAAATCCTGTGGAGACCAAAAATTTGTGGCACCTGGCAGGTCCTCTGGAGGGGCTGACAGAACAGCAAGTAGAAGGATTTCCTTCTCATGACATCAGAGAGACCTGAGGCCTTGCTGGAGCCAGCAGACGCTCATGTGTCACCAGAGCTTTGCAGTTACAACATATTTTCTTAGTCTCCAAAGAACCCTGTAGAACAGGGAGGCCAGCTGGGGGCTGGAGAAAAGTTGTGACATTGGCATTGGGCTGGGCTTGGGAGGGCCTGGCTGAAAGAGACCTCACAGCTGCAGGACAAGCTTCTTCCATGACAATGGGGTAAGTCAGAAGGGACCCTGGTGCATCCCCGTAACCCACGTAGCCTCAGAGGAGAAGGGAAGCTTGCAGACTTGGAATTTCAAGTAGACTAGACAATAACAAAAACCTTGGAGTATACTTGGTGCCCTTGAGTTTTCCATAAAAATAATTACTGAGATGTCTTTATTCTGCTATTATCTCCTGACCTCATGCTGAAATCATGGGATCCCCATATCATAGAACTTGCCTACTGTGGTAGTTAGGTTCAGGTGTCAACTTGGCCAGGTGAAGATGCCTGATTCTGTTGCTGTGTAAATGAGCCAATGGTACCTGAACCTCATCTGCTGCTCATTACTTCTGCAGTTGGCTAGGAGGCATGCCTGCTGCAATGAATGATGTTTGAGTTAATAGGCTGGTGCTTAAATGAGAGACTCAACATAGCACAGCCCCAGCAGCTCAGCATACCTCATCTCAGCACTTGCAGCTCAGCCCAGGCCCTTGGAGATGAAGAAAGAAATCACCCCAGTGAAAGCTGTTGGAACCCAGAGGCCTGGAGAGAAGGCCAGCAGAGATTACCTTGTGTCTTCCCATGTAAGAAAGAACCTTAGTTGAAAGTTATCTGCCTTTCCTCTGAAGAACTAATGAAATAAATCCCCTTTTATTAAAAGCCAATCTGTCTCTGGTGTGTTGCATTCCAGCAGCTAGCAAACTAGAACAGCTACCAAGCCACCCAACTTTTATAGACAGTGTCCCTTACGGTAACATCCACATCAACAGCAGCTATCAGTTTCATCCAGCTTCTTTCTGCTCTCAGGACCAGGACTAGGGGGCTCAGAATTTAAGGGTTGTGAACAAACTCTGTAATTACAATGAATAATATTTTAATAGAATTTTTAAAATCAAAATTAGAGGAAAAAAATTCCATGATGAACAAAATATCAAATTAAAAAAAAATAAAGACTGGATCTGACCTTGCGCTTGCTTGGCTCTTATTCACCTTACCAGCATCCCACCCTAACCAAACTCTCACTTGAGGGCCGTCGCACTTGCTGCTCCCTGCCTGGCACATTCCTCCCAGACCCTTGCAGAGCTGGCTCCTTCTCATCATTCAGGTGTTTGCTCAAATGTCACCTACTCAGACAGGCATACTCCTCTGTGGCTTGGCTATCTAAAATCACCCTGCCCCATCCCTGACCCCACTCACTTACTCTATTCCATTACTGTTTCATTTTTTTTTTCAGAGTGTTCACCACTATGAAATTATTTTGTTTGCTCAGTTATTGGTTTCCTGCTCTAACATATAAGCTCCTCATAGAGATGTCTTGTCAAGGTCTCGTTTACCAAGTCTTATCAGTGTCTGTCACACTGTTCATGCTCAAAACATATTAGCTGAGTGAATAAAGGAAAGAGTGAAGTGAATAATGAAGCTCTTATCTTCCAGACATCAAGTTAAGTGCTTTAGACACATTATCTTATTTAAGATTCTCAGTGATCCTCTGAGATATGCATGAATACCGTTTTACAGACGAGTAAACTGAGGGTTAAAGAGGTTAAGAGACATCATCAAGGTCACTTAGTGAGTAAGCAAGTGAATGCTAAAATCATCCAGGATTCTACTGCTTTTCACCACCCAGGTTCACATCTCATCTTCTCTTACTTGTATTTAGTGCAGTAGCCTCCTAATAGGTCTCCCTGCTTCCACTCTGCCCCCCACCAAAGTCCTACTACAACACAACAACCATTTGAATCCTTTCAGTTGTAAATCAGAACATGCCGCTAAGTTTAGACCCCTCCAATTTCTCACAATTTTTTCACAATCTCAACCAAAACCCCTCTTAGGTCTCATATAGTTGGTCCCCCACGCCTCTCCCCTGGCTGCCCTCTGCTCCTTGCTCTTTCTTGAGCATGCCAGGCATATCTCCAGTTTGGTTGCCGCCTCTCCTGGGGATGCACTTCCCACAGACAGCCACATTTTTCACTCTCTCACCTCCCTCCAGTCTTTGGTCAAATGCCATCACCTCAATAGAGCCTTCCCTGGCCGCCATTTTAAAAAGTTGAGCCCATCTCTGCACTCCTGCTTACCCAGTATTCCCCATCCCCATAGCATTGATCTATTCCCTCCTAACCCACCTTATCGTTTCCTTTTTTGTAATGTTTGTTTATGGTCTTTCTTCTACCCACTAGAAAGCAAATTTTGTAAGGATGGGGATCCTTGTGTTTTGTTTACTTGGTGGATCCTGGCACAACATAGATACTCAGTAACTATTTTCTTAGTGAATAAATTAAGTGGTGTAGCAAGGATTTAAAATCAGGCAAATTTCCATCCAAGTGCCATGCTCAGCCCTGTTCAGCTGTGAGGCTGTTGAGATTTCTTCTTGTTTGGAGGGCATCTAACTGTTTGGATTATTTCTCAAGGAGTTTGTCCTTTCACCATTTGGGGTCCTTATCTCTCTCTTGAAGGGTAGTTTTTTTTCACTTGGGCAGGCACCGGGAATTGAACCCAGGTCTCCAGCATGGCAGACAAGAATTCTGCCTCCTGAGCCACCGTGGCCCACTCTCAAGGGTAGATTTAATTCCTTTATTCTCAAAGTCACCTCTGTCCACCTTCTTCACTGAACCATTCCTCTCCCTCCCACTCCCTGTTGTGAAAACAGTAAAATGCCAACCTCTTCCTCTATAAAAAAGTGTCAGCAACAGTGCTTGTGCGTGCAGGGTGGTTTCTAGTAAGATGAGCCCTTGGGGCGGGCTTTTCTCACCAGACAATCTAAGGCTGGGTCCGCCCTTTCCCATCTGTCCTGCCTGTGGCCCTGCAGAGTGAACCCGTAGCTCTGATGCCTGTGGTCAGTCCCCACCAAGCTTCCTCCCACTTCCTTAACCACTTTTGTGACGTTGAGGATATGAACTTTCCCCAATTGTCCAGTTAGATTTGATAAGAAAGTAGCACCTGTTGGGAACAGATACCATCAATGTTGGGGCTAATTTCCTCTTTGGCTTGGCATGAAACGTATGACGCTTCCGGCTGGGGAACAGTGGCTCATCCCCTGATTTGGAGGCCAGAGGAGATTATGAACTCTTGGGACCCACCATGCCTGGCTCACCTTTGGCTGCTGCGGCTTCCCTGACAGCAGAAGACTTCAGAGCAGCAGGAGAGGCAGAGCGCCAGGAAGGAGCCTGCATTCAACCACGCCGTGTGCTTTGACTGGCGGTTGAGCCAAAGAGAAAATAACCCGTGAGAAATATGGCCCCTGGTGTGGCTGCTTCACCAAACACAGAGAGGAAGCCACCAAGAGTAGATTTCTCCACTTAGGGCCACTCTTGGCCCAGCTTCCTCAGGGCCAGTCAAAGGAGGGCTTAAGGTTTCCTTTTTCTAAGGAAACACCTCAGCTACAGGACAATGCTAATGACAAAAATTTCAAACACAGTTGAGGTGGGAGGGGAGATATTTGGGAACACTGGGAACCTTCTAGCAGGGCCTTCAGAATCAGAACACAAAGTGCCCCCTTCTGAGCCCAGACAGTTTTGGGAAACCAATATAACCCATGTGAGTTTCATTACAGGTGATGCAGGTGTACAAAACATCACATTTGTTTGTTTCTACAATCAAAATTAATTTATTTGGGCACTTTACCCATCTGGCAGGCAGAATATTCAATCTTAGTCATAATTTGAATGCTTTCTTTCATCTCAACATCTGTCATTCACACACTCACACATACACAGAGGTTCCTGCAAAAATCCTGGGATTTCCGGATGCGGTAATACCAGGGAGGGGGTAGGTCCTCAGTCCAGGGGGCTAATCCTTTGGTTTAACAGTATCAACCACTGATTACTACTGTTTGTCTCACAGGTATTGCCATCCCAGATGGTTTGGCGATACCTAGATGGGCCTTCAATCCAGTGGCAGGTGTCCTTGGAAGAGTAAGACGGGGCATTAGACAGACAGAAGAGGAGAACATAGAGGAGAAGCCATGTGAAGATGGAGGCAGAGGCTGGATTGATGCGTCTACAAGCCGAAGAGCATCAAGGATTGCCAGCAGTTACCAGAAGTTAGGAGAGTGGAACGGAATTCAGGCATGGAGCTGAATATGCTATCCAGACACAAACTTAAAATTCCTCTGTTCTAGGTAGAAATATTCTGATGCATCCTCTGCTTGTGGCCCTGTAATACAAAAAGAATCCCCAAGCGTAAACCAAGGAAAACCAAAGGCCTGACTGCCTCCTTGGGATAAGAGGAGAAAAGTAAGTAAATGTGTCAGGAAGAACACCCCCCACACACACACACATTAATTTTCAAGGAATTATCCTGCCACATTGCCTCTGAAGCTTTCAGGGTTTGGAAAGGGTATTGGACACTTTGAAAAGAAGTGGTCTTCCCATCTTTTTTGAAAGGGAAGGCATGGGAAACACATGTTAATAAAATTCATTGTGATGGGAAGCATTGGCCCTGATATCTCAGCAAACAGGTGTGAACTAGGCAACCAGGTGTGAACCAGGCAGATTTTTGCAAAAGGCGTGGTGAATGATGTCATAAGAGGTGAGAGAACTTAGCCAGGCCTCCTAAGGCTGTAGAATAGCTCCCTCCAGAGAATGGCAAACAATGTGGGCCCACAAAACCACAGGCATTTACCACGGTCACACAAAGGAAGGAGGAGTGGCAGAAGAGAGAGTGCTAACTCAATGACCTTAGGAGGTTTCTTCCAATGCAGGACCCTGCATGCTGGCATCTTATGAAATGCTCCTTCCTGCTGCCTTCCCTTCAGATGCTCCTCCTAGACATGACTCCCTTGCTCTCTGATCTTACATGCAGACTCTACACCTGACCCCAGGAACTTGATGTTTTGGCTCTTCTTGGCTTTCCAAGCTCCCCCATCAAGGATTCAATCCCTGGGTTCTCTCTGCACACTGAAGCCACAGATCATTCCTGCTGGTGCATTTCTCTGGCTGGCTCCACAGAGCATGGCCTGGGTTAACCGCTTACTACCCTCTCAAAAGCCAAGGTTAGACATATCTGGGAGGCCCTAGAGTCCTCACATATCCAAGCTTCAGCTCATGCTTGATAGGACAGCTCTAGCTTCTGGGTTCTTTCATGGCGGGACCTGACCCTGCCCTTTTCCTGGGTTGTGTTTGTTTCGTTCTCCAACAATTAGAACTTCTTCCTGCTCAGACCAGGAGGAGAACAGGGGGATTTTCAGTGTATGGCTCCTCAGTCCTGGGATCCTGTGCCCACCATTAATAGGTCCCATAAAGCCCCTCAAGCTAAGAGTGCCCTCTTGTGGCAGAGATATAACTGCAGCTGAGGGCACTGAGAGAGCAAATTTATTAAAAAGTAACTTTTTTTTTTGTAAGCATTCTGTTTTATGTTCATGTATTCTACATATGTTAGTATTTACGTCAGTCCTATGAGGTGGGCATTATTATCATCACCATTTTGCAGGAAAAGAAATGGAGGCACAGAGAGATTAACTTACCCCAGGTAATACAGATACTTAGCGGGTGGAGTCGGGCTCTCAGTCCAGGAAGTCTGGTTCCATTGTCACTGTTTTAACTTCTACACACACTACCTCTCAGTACAAAAGACAGCACTCCCTCCCTCCACCCAAACTTCCAATAAACCTCTGCCACTCTCAGAGAAATTCCTTCCCCAGCAGAAATGCCGCAGGCTCCTGCAGGCTCCCACGCGGGTATTGTTGCCCCTTCCTCATTTCATGCTTGGCAGGTGTTTCATGTCCTGAGGCTGCTGTAACAAATTACCACAAACGACGTGGCTTAAAACAACAGAGATGTATTCTCTCACCTTTCTGAAGGCCAGAAGTCTAAAATCAAGACGATGCGAGGGCTGCTACCTCGGGAGGCTCTGAGGGCGAATCCTTTCCATGCTTCTGGCGGCTGCTGGCTGTCCTTGGCATTCTTTGGCTTGTAGATGCATCCCTCCAGGCCCTGCCTCCATCTTCACATGGCCTCTCCTCTGTGTTCTCCTCTTCTGTCCATCTGATGTCCCCCGTCTCACTCTTCTAAGGACACCCGTCATTGGATTGAGGGCACACCCAAGTAACCCAGGATAATATCATCTTGAGATCCTTAAATTAATTAAATCTACAAAGACACTTTTTCCAAATAAGGTCATATTCACCAGGAGTTAGGACTTGGGCATGTCTGTTTTTTTGGCAAGGGTGGGGAGCACCATTCAACCCACTAAAGCAGGTAAGATGAGTGGAGGATGGTGCTTCTACTCTGACTGGGCAGGCCCCAGCTATCTTGTTCCTTTGGTTTCAGAGCAGCAAGCTGCAGATACAGCAGATAGCTATGACCATCAGCTGCTGATTCCAGATAGGGTAGGACTGGTTTTCCCCTCTGCTAAGAGGTTACAGCTCCTTAGTCCAAAGTGGGAAATACAATGACCTTGGACTATGGGCTTGGTTCCAGAAAGACCCCTGGAACATAGTCTTCAAAAGACTCTTCTGAGCCACTGAAGGCTACATTCTCTGGGCTGCTAGGCCCTGCTATAGGGACAGAAGCAAGGATGACAAGTACCCACATCTCCCCTGCCAACCTAGGCTGAAGGGCAAACCAGAAACACTGAGGGACTATGTCAGAGCTCAGACTCCTGAAAATATTCAACTGCCAGTCAAGAATCCTTTTATGCACATAAGGGACAGTTTTAGACTCAGCATCTTCCCCACCAAGGCGTAGCCCCACAGGCTGGGTTCCAGTCTGGTGCCCAGCAGCGGGTGGACGCAGTCAGCCGGCACAGGTCCCAACTTGGAGGAATGGGAAGGGTCTCGTGTGACCTTCCCATCGACCTTCACATGGGGAAGCATGCCCAAAGGTGGTCTGCTGGTTACACACTGCTCTTGATGTCCTAGGGTTCCCTGTCCCCTAAGGCCCATGGCAATCTGTTTTGCTGCCCTCTTGGCTTTCCTTCCTCAAAGCCTCATTTTGCCTAACATCCCCATGACAGGAGTTCTGGGAAAACACAGTCAACATTTGTGAATCCCAAACCCAAGCAGGCACAAAGTCATATCCAAAGACGCACAGCCCACAAGCTAAAATAATTTTTAGAAGGATCCAATTGCAAATTGCATCTCTATAAAAGAATTAGGGGGAATTTCATTTCTAATTCCCAACGAAATTAGGTGTGACAGACTCTTTAAAACTGAGACTGCAAAAAAAAAAGGGTCTACGAAGTTTGTAAACAAACCATTTTTGAAGATCTTCTCTTTTTCTGTTACACCATCTGTAAAGTTATCTGCCCAATCGCCGCAGCTGTTGATAGTAAATTGAGGTTTGCTAGAGAGTTTTGCCCCTTGCAAAAGGAAAAAGCCTTATGTTCTTCATAGGAAGAAAGAGGCAGGGACAGAATATTAGAGTGAACATTTATTGCTGCAGAGGCCTTAGATAGAAAAGAATTCTATGATCAATCATCAAATCTTTTCTAATTTAGTGGTTCCCAAACTGGGGTTCACAAAGGTAACACATTAGGCTCCTAATCCTTGGGCTTTGCCCTGGTCAAAAGGTTTAGCCCATCCCTTGGGAAGATGCTCCCAGACCTGCATACGGTAGCAAGTCCGTACAGTGGGAGCAAGCAGGAGCGGGGGACCAGATTCAGCTTCTGAGCAGCTCCATGCTGGGGCATGGAGCACTACTGGCAATAGTCCGGGCTGTTTGAGAAAAAAGGGGTGGCTTCTGTTTCTACTCAACACTTGGCCATGAGGTTTCTCACCTCTTGGAAGGCTTCTGAGCATGGTGCACACCGCACCTCTGCTCGGGAAGGAGAGAGCCTTCACTTCTCCTCCACAGGCATGCCATGAGTAGATTCATTTACCATTCACTCATAGATGCTCATCTATGGGAAGATACAGGAAAATGATGAGCTGAGTGTCAGCTGTTGGGAAATCAAGAATTTTGCACAGAGCCCTGAGTGTCCATAGCTGACTTGGCTGTCTTTTATAATAATATAAGAGCAAATAAATTATTCAAGCAAATCATTTTAAGGCGGAACAACCTGATTCAAACCCAATCTTGGGAAATGTCAGAAAGTTTACTTCCATCAAATAATGCCACAAAAATAACTTTCTTCATGTCTTGAATTTGGGATTCATGATTTTGAAGCCTAGCATCACCTTTGTAGTGTAAAGCAATAGTTTCCAGCCTATCCCTCAATTTCTAGACACTTTCTCTGAAGATATACAATGCACATCAAAGAGAGTTTTCGATTAAAAATATATATATATACCATTTCCATTCAGACCAGGCATTTGTGTTCATTTTCTTCTTGATCAGTCAAGTGTGCATGCACACACAGGTATTATCCTGATTTTGTTGATTTCTTTAAAGAAAATTTAGCCAAAGATAAAGTCCACTATTGTGATTTGCTAAATCATTTTTTAAACAAAACCAATTTCCAATAATCTCCATTTAATTCTTTATTCTAATTGAACGATAGGATATCTACATCATATCTTGAATAAACAATTCCAGGCATGTCACTCTACCCGAAATTCTCACTATGCTTTAGTTTTCCTCCCTTTCTCTCCTTTGCACTGTCTTCTTTGAATTACTAAATATTCCAACAAGGTTGAATAAATTCCTTCTCACCACAGTTAAGTCTCCAAGGACAGGATCAGAACCAGATTGGTTGGAATTCTTGCTGGAAGAGACAGCCATATGAGGCTTCATGAAACAAAGGTAAGGAAAATGTCCTTAGCTCACTCAAAAATATGGAAGAGGGGGAGCAAGCAAAATTTTTAAGGGCCAAAAGAATATTGTCCTTAGGATCTTTTTAAAAATTGTTATTATGGCTTTGTTGAAGTATAATTTACTAACCATAAAATTCACCCATTTTAAGTTTAAAATTCAGTATTTTAGTATATTTAGGAAGTTGTGTAACCATTACCCCAATCTAATTTTAGAATACTTCCATCAGTCCAAAAAGAAAACTTGTGCTCATTTACAGCTGCTCCCCATTTCTCCCAGTCCTAGGCAGCCACTAATCTATTCTCTTTTTCTACAGATTTAACAATCCTGGACATTTCATACAGATGGTATTGTGCAATATATGTTCTTTTATGTCTTACTTCTTTCACTGTGCAAAATGTTTTTGAGATTCATCGCTTATCTCCCTCTAATTTTTCTATTTCCTAACAATGAGAGGAAAAAAGCCCCTGGTTTACACCAAAAGCACTATACCTCATTTCCAGTCCACAGCCAAGACCCACTAAACTTGCATGGCAAAATTCATCGTATCTCATATCTCTATTTTCATCTCTTATTTTTCCATTGTTTTCAGACAGCATAGCCTATAAGATTTTTGCCTTGGGGAATTATTATGATTTTCTTTCTGGCTAAATCATCAATGTTATTAATATTCCATGTGCAAGGGATTGCAAATAAACATGGCAGATTGAACACACGTATTCATATCTCTTCACTGAAAACCCATCACAATGAGAATAAAAGTTTTTTTCAAATGGTATTAAAGCAGAGAGAAGACAGAGAGAATTGGAGAGAAGATTATAGTAGACTCAGATGTTTAATTATTTTTTTAATGGAAAGCCAGATAGAAAAGAATTTTCTACCCCAAGTAATGCTCAGAGCTTGGAGAAACTTGCTTCTCAAAAGAATGGAGGCTTACTTTCTGGACAGCTATATGCAGCTGAGGATGGAGAGGAGACACAATACTGAAAATGGAGCTTAGGCGGTTAAATTATCAGCCCCTCCCACACCTAACTCTTGGGCACTAGAAGCCATGCCTACATCCTCTAAGCAGGAAATAAGAGATATCTTCCCTAAAGAAACTGATCAACTATAAAGAAAAGATGTACAGATAGTGACCTTTGGAAAAGATCCACCAATGGTAAATCCACTTGTGTAACCACAACTCCAGAAAGATCTCTTATGCCCCTTTATAGTTAATCTTTCCTACATGCAACCTGAAGCACCCACTGATCTGATTTTATCAGTGTAGATTTGTTTAGCCTATTCTAGAATTTAACACAAATGAAATTATACAATACATTCTCTTTGGTGTTTTGTTTCTTCGACACAGAAGGATGCACTGGAAAGGTATCAAGTTTGCTGCATTTACCAGTAACTCATTCCTTTTTATTGCTGAGTTGTATTCCATTGTATGAAGGTATCACAGTGTGCTTAACCATTCCCCTGTTAATGGATCTATTTGAGTTGTTTACAGTTTTTGGCTATTGTGAATAAAGCTGCTATGAACATTTAAGAACAAGCCTTCTGGATAGTAGAACTAAGTGCTTTTTTTCTTTTGGTTAAATACATAGAAGTAGAATTTCTGGATCATATGACAAGTGCATAACACAAAGAACACCAAACATAACAGAAAAAAAATTGATGAACAGGACTTCATTAAAATTAAAATGTTCTGCTCTTCAAAATTTGTTCACTTTCACTCTTCAAAAATCACCATTTATACGTGAAAAGATAAGCCACAGATTAGGAGAAAATATTTGTACTACATATATCTGACAAAAGACTTATGTCAGCACATATAAAGAACTCTTATAACTCAATAATAAGAAAAACATCCAATTTCAAAAAATGGGCAAAAGACTATATTGGAAATTTAACAGAAGGAGATAAAAGAATGCCCACTAAGCACACAAAAATCTGCTCAACCTTATTAGTCATGGTAGAAAATCAAATGAAACTACACAACCACTAGATTGGCTGAAATTTAAAAGACTGACAATACCAAGTGTTGGTAAGGAGAAACTGGAACTTTCACACATTGGTAAACAGTACCATTTTATGCCTCCAATACCAGAAAACAGTTTGTTGGGTTCCAATTTGCTTTTTTTCGCCCCTCTTTTTTTTTTTTCAAACATTCAAATCAGTTTCATTGTGAGAACTTTTAATGATCTCATTTCCCATCATGACAACAGGTATTCTTACCAAGAGTGGCCCAAATATTTCTTTCTCTATTGTGCCATATATCCTACATCACCATGTTCATTTTTTCCACAGATTCTTCATGACATATTTTACTTCTATATTGCTCAGGATATTAATCAGGGGTTTGAACATGGGTGTCAAAATGCAACAAAACACAGCCATTATTTTTTCTGTGGGCAGAATATATGATGGCTGCATGCAAATATATATGCAAGACACGAAGAACAAGGCAACAACAGTGAAGTGTACCACACATGTGGAGAGGGGTTTGTGCCTCTCCTCTGCTCTGTGAGTCCTCAAGGTGCCCAGGATGATGATGTAGAAGGCAGCCAGCATGAAGAAGCTCAGCATGCAGGTCATAGCACTGTTGGACACTGCCTTTAGGCCAATGACGTGTTGGTGCAAGCGAGTTCACAGTGAAGTGATTGATCATGTTGGGCCCACAGAAGGGCAACTGAAGGACAAGGAGGAGCTGAACCCATGAATGCAGGAAGACCCCCAGCCAAGTCACCCCATTAGCAGGGCACAGAGATGCCCGGCCCTGATGGTTGTGTAGTTCAGTGGCCTGCATATGGCTGCACAGTGGTCATCTGGCCATCACTGTGAGCAGGATGATCATAGTTCCTCCCAATAAATGGGCAATAAAGATTTGAGCCAGGCAGCCTTCAAAGGATAAAGCTCTCCCCTCACACATGGAGAAAGCAATGAGTTTGGGAGCCATACGTGAGACGTAACAAGTATCACTAAAGGGCACACATGCCAGGAAAAGTACATAGGGGAGTTCAAGGTAGGGATAAAGATAATGGTGTCCATGACAAGTAGATTTCCTCCAACGGACACCAGGTAGACTATCAAAAAGAGCACAGTAAAACTCTCTGGACATTTTTTGTGATGTTTCATGGGCTAATATCCATAAATCTTGAGCTGCAGCAAGATTTGGGTGAAACCAGATTTACCTAGAGGCCCAAGAAAATTTTGCTACTATCTGAAAAGACTTATTCTTTGGTATTTCCTTCTAGTTGTTTATCAACAAAGATGTATTTTTGTTGTGTTTTGTTTAACTTTTTATTGTATAGTATAACATATATACAAAGCAAAAAAATAAAAAAGCAATAGTTTTCAAAGCACTCTTCAACAAGCGGTTACAGGACAGATCCCAAAGTTTGTCATGGACTACCACATGATCTTCTCATATTTTTCCTTTTAATTGCTCCAGGATATAGGAGGCTAGAAGGCTTAAATATTTTTTTATCATCACGATTGACTTTTTTTCTTCTTTTTTGTGAAAAATAATATATATATATATGAAAAAGCTATAAATTTCAAAGCACAGCACCACAATTAGTTGTAGAACATATTTCAGACTTTGACATGGGTTACAATTTCACAATTTTAGGTTTTTACTTTTAGCTGCTCTGAAATACTGGAGACTAAAAGAGATATCAATTTAACAATTCAGCATTCATATACATTTCTTAAATCCTATCTTCTATGTATAACTCCTCCATCTCCTTTGATCTTTCAGTCCCTCTCTTTAGGGTTGTTTGGGCTATGGCAACTCTAAATTTTTTATATTGGAAGGGTCTGTCACTAATATGGGGTAGGGAGATGAAGCTATATGATGTTCTGGAGAGGCTGGGCTAGGTTTCAGGACTTACCTGGATCAGGGATCCATCTGGAGGTTGTAGGTTTCTGGCAAGTTACTCTAGTGCTTACAACCCTTGTGGATTCTTATATATTGCCCTAGGTGTTCTTAAGGATTGGCTGGAATGGTCCTGGTTGGGGGATGGCAGGTTATGATAGGTAGCAAGGTCTACCTGAAGCTTGCATAACAGCAACCTCCAAAGTAGCCTCTCGACTTTATTTAAACTCTCTTTGCCACTGATACTTCATTAATTATACTTCTTTTCCCCCTTTTGGTCAGGATGGAATTAGTTGATCCCATGGTGCCAGGTCTGAATTCATCCCTGGGAGTCATCTCCTGTGTCACCAGGGAGACTTTCACCCCTGGATGTCTTATCCCACTTAGTGGGGATGGCGATGATTTCATTTGCAGAGTTGGGCTTAAAGAGACTGAAGCCACATCTGAGCAACAAAAGAGGTCCCCCAGAAGTAACTCAGGCATGCCTATAGGTAGGCTAAGCTTCTATGGTACCTACATAAACTTCACAAGAGTAAGCCTCATGATTGAGGGCATGGCCTATTCATTTGGGTATCCCTAAAGTTTGACACAGTATCAGGGAATTCCCTGATGGTAAGGTTTAATAGTTTCGTATTCTTTCTCCCTTCCCTCAGGGGACTTTGCCAATACTTTTTGATTACCTGCTTAATATACTCTAAGATGTTTCCAGGCATAAGTAATCTATACAGGATTAAAGGACCTCTTTCTTACTCTGTGCTTCCTGTGTTTCAATTGTTCAAATGAACTATACAGATAGGTTGAATTAGGTTATGCTCTACCAAAAGTTTCAGTTCCCGATCAAATAAACCTTTCTTCTTTTGGTCTCAAAGAGTATGTGTGGTTCTAAAATATAGACCCAATCTTCCTTACCTCTATTCTCTGAATTACTTTAACCCCAACCTGTTCAGCTTCATTCTTATCTCTAAATATCAGGTTATATATATAAAGCAGGCTCTGAAAATCCAGAAATAATAATCACCACTCGGACTTAAAGTCTGTTCTAAAAGCTTACAATCTAGGCCCATGTTTTCTTATAAGAATTTTCTAAAGTTGTTGTTTTTTTGTTTCTGTCCAATTTTGTCTCACCAAATGTCCTACATGTTCATTCACATCATTGAATTCCTCATGACATTGTTCCTTTTTGTAGCAGCATGACCTTCATTTATGAGTATACATCATCATTCGCCAACCTACTTCTCTGTCAGTGCATCCTTTGGCCACCTACATTCATTGGGCATCATGTAGAGGGTCCAAAGTCCACAGTCCATCAACATTCTCAATTTTAGATAATTTCATTGTTCCCAAGAGATGGAAAACCAATAAACACACCCTCGCCAAATAGGAAATGTAAACCTCCTCTTAACACTTCCCTCACCCCATTATTGACCTTTGCTGTTGCTGTGGTAGTGCTGATGGTTTCCTTTTAGGCATTGCTCATAGCATGCAATAGCAACTTTCCCCCTGTATCCTAGACTTAAACAACTCTTTATACAAGAATCATATCTTTGAAGTAATTCTTATGAGAACTCATTCATATTTCTAGTGTGAGTCAGTGGGACACATAGGTCTATACAACCGCTTTCAATCTTGTTCATCTTCAATATGGTAATATTACTTATAGACCCACTTCACTCCTATCTATTCCCTTACATTGGATTTCAACCTCATTGACCAATAGTTCACCCATCTCTGGCTTCAATATATCTCTAAGTCCCCTATCTTCTATATTATAAGCCTCTGATTATACCTTATGCTGGTCATAAAAGTGAACTCAAACAGGAAACTATCCTTTTCTGTATGGCTAACTTCACTCAGAATTATGTAATCAAGGCTCATTCATCTTGTCATATGCTTCAGGACGTCATTTTGTCTTACTACTGCATAATATTCCATCGTATGTACATACCACATTTTGTTGATCCACTTGTCTGTTGATGGGCATTTGGTTTGTTTCCATCTTTTGGCGATTGTGAATAATGCCGCTATGAACATCGGTGTGCTAATGTCTGTTTGTGTCAGTGCTTTCAGCTCTTTTGGGTATATACCAAGTAGTGCTATTGCTGGGTCATACAGCAACTCGATATTTAGTTTCCTGAGGAACCACCAAAGAGTCTTCCATAGTAGCTGCACCATTATACATTCCCACCAGCAGTGCATAAATGTCCCAGTTTCTCCACATCCTCTCCAACATTTATGTTTCTTGTTTGTTAAATAGCAGCCATTCTTATAGGTGTGAGGTGGTATCTCATTGTAGTCTTGATCTGCATTTCCCTTATAGTCAGTGAAAATGAGCATCTCTTTGTGTGCTTTTGAGCCATCTGTATTTGCTCTTCAGAAAAAATGCCTATTCATATCTTTAGCCCATTTTATAATTGGATTGTTTGTTCTTTTGTTGTTGAGTTGTATGACTTCTTTGTATATAGTGGAACTCAAACCTTTGTCTGATATGTGATTTCCAAATATTTTCTCCCATTGAGTTGGCTGCCTCCTCATCTTTTTGACAAAGTCGTTGAGGTGCAGAAGCATTTGATTTTGAGGAGTTCCCATTTATCTATTTTTTCTTTTGTTACTTGTGCTCTGAGTGTAAAGTTTAGGAAGCTACCTCC
Source organism: Myrmecophaga tridactyla (assembly GCA_004026745.1). Classification (NCBI taxonomy): domain Eukaryota; kingdom Metazoa; phylum Chordata; class Mammalia; order Pilosa; family Myrmecophagidae; genus Myrmecophaga; species Myrmecophaga tridactyla. The sequence continues at coordinate 33,870 of PVIY010024630.1, forward strand.
TATTACTAGGTCTTGAAAATGTTTCCCTACATTTTCTTCTAGAAGCTTTATGGTGCTAGTTCTTATATTTAGGTGGTTGATCCACTTTGAGTTAATTTTTATGTAGGGTGTAAGATAGGGGTCCTCTTTCATTCTCTTGGCTATTGAGATCCTGTTCTTCCATGCCCAATTATTGAAGACTATTTTGTCCCAGTTTAGAGGATTTGGGGCCTTGTCAAAAATCAGTTAACCATAGATTTGGTGATCTATTTCTGCACTCTCAATTCAATCTCACTGGTCAATGCTTCTGTCTTTGTGACTGTACCTTGCTGTTTTGACTACTGTGGCTTTATAATAGGCTTTAAAGTCAGGAAGTGTTAATCCTCCCACTTTGTTCTTCTTTTTTAGGATACTTTTAGCTATTCGGGGTCTCTTTCCCTTCCAGATGAATTTGGTAGTTAGCTTTCCAAATCTTCAAAGTAGGTTGTTGGAATTTTGATTGGTACTGTGTTGAATCCGTAGATCAATTTTGGGAGAATTGACATCTTAACTATATTTAGCCTTCCTATCCATGAGCAAGGAATATCATTCCACCTATTTAGATCTCCTTTGTGTTCTTTTAGCAATGGTATGTAGTTTTCTGTGCACAAGTCCTTTATGTCCCTAGTTAAGTTCATTCCTAAGTACTTGATTCTTTTAGTTGCTACTTTGAATGGATTTTTTCCCTTAACTGACTCCTCACCTAGGCCATTGCTTGTGTATAGAAATGTTACTGATTTTAGCACATTAATTTTGTATCCTGCCACCTTGCTGAATTTGTTTATTAGTTCAAGTAACTTTGCTGTTTTTCTCAGAATCTTCCAAGTATAGTATCATATCATCTGCAAATAATGCGAGTTTTACTTCTTCGTTTCCAATTTGGATGTTTTTATTTCTTTGTCCTGTCTGACTGCTCTACCTAGACCCTCTAGCACAGTGTTGAATAGTAGTGGTGACAGTGGGCATCCTTGTCTTGTACTTGATCCTAGGAGGAAAGCTTTCAGTCTCTCTCCATTAAGTATAATGCTGGCTATTGGTTTTTCATATATTCCCTTTATCATATTGAGGTAGTTACCTTTGATTCCTATCTCTTGGAGTGTTCTATCAGAAAAGGATGCTGAATTTTGTCAAATGCTTTTTCAGCATCAATTGAGATGATCATGTGATTTTTTCCCTTTTGATTTGTTAATGTGCTGTATTACATTAATTGATTTTCCTGTGTTTAACCATCCTTGCATTCCTGGTATAAACCCCACTTGGTCATGGTGTATAATTCTTTTAATGTGCTGTTGGATTTGATTTGCTAATATTTTATCGAGAATTTTTGCATCTATGTTCATTAGGGAGATTGGCCTGTAGTTTTCCTTTCTTATAACATCTTTAACTGGTTTTGGTATTAAAATGATATTAGCTTTGTAAAAGAATGTTCTCATTCTTTGGTGGTTATTGACATCCAACTTCATCCCATTGTGATCAGAAAAAGTGCTTTGAAAAGTTTCAATATTTTTATATTTATAAAGGCCTGTTTTGTGCCCCAGCATATGATCTATCCTGGAGAATGTTCCATGAGCACTAGAGAAGAATGTATAACCTTGTGCTTTGGGGTGCAATGACCTATGTTTGTCTGTTAGGTCTAATTAATTTATTAGGTCATTTAACTTCTCTATTTCCTTGTTTATCTTCTGTCTTCTTGTTCTAATTATAGAGGAGAGTGGTGTATTGAAGTCTCCTACTATTATTGTTGGAACATCTATTACTCCCTTCACTTTTGCCAGTCTGTCTCATGTACTTTGGGGCTCCTTGATTGGGAGCATAAACATTTATGATTATTATATCATCTTGGTGAATTGACCCTTTAATTAGTGTATAGTGTCTTTCTTTGTCTCTTATGATGTCTTTACATTTAAAGTCTATTTTGTCTGATATTAGTATAGCTACTCCTGCTTTTTTTTGGTTACAACTTGTGTGGAAAATCTTTTTCCATCCTTTCACTTTCAATCTATTTGTATCCTCGTGTTTAAGATGAGTCTGTTGTAAGCAGCATATAGCTGGATTATGTTTCTTAATCCATTCTGCCAATCTGTATCTTTTAATTGGTAAGTTTAGTCCATTAACATTCAAGGTTATTACTGAAAATGTGTTTCTTGATTCCACCATCTTATCTTTTTTATTTTGTCAGATCTATATATTCTTTTCCCTCTTTCTCTTTGTATTCTTTAGATTATCCTTCATGGTACTCTTCAATTCTGTGCCCTTCTCTGGACCTCCCTCTCCTGTCTTTTTTTTCAGCCGGCAAAACTCCTTTTAGTATTTCTTGTAGGGCCAGTCTCTTGTTGACAAATTCTTTCAGGACTTCTTTGTCTGTGAAAACTTTAATCTTTCCCTCAATTTTGAAGGAGAATTTGGCTGAGTACAGAATTCTTGGCTGGAAGTCTTTCTCTTTCAGGATCTTGAATATATCATACCAATGCCTTCTTGCCTCCAGGGTGCTAGTTGAGCAGTCTGAATTCAGTCTTATTTGGTTTCCCTTGTATGTAGTAGATTGTTTTTCTCTCGCTGCTTTCAGGATTTTCTGCTTCTCTTCAACACCTGACAGACTAATTAGTATGTGATTTGGGGTTGGTCTATTTGGATTTATTCTTTTTGGAGTTCTTTGGGCTTCTTTGACTTGTATATTTATGTTCTTTATGAGAGTTGGGAAGTTTCCCCCCGTTATATCCTCAACTACTCTTCCTAGCCCTTTACTTCTCTCTTCTCCTTCTGGGATGCCGATGATTCTTATGTTTGTATGCTTTGTTTTGTCAATCATTTCCCTGAGTTTCCATTAAATTTTTCCATCTTTTTTGCCATTTGCTGTTTTGAGTCTTCAACGTCAATTATCCAGTCCTCTATATCACTTATTGTTTCTTCTGTCTCTTCAAATCTGGTGTTGTGTGTCTCTAGGATGTTTTTTATTTGGTCAACAGAGTCTTTAATCTCTGTGATATCTGCTACTTTTCTATTTATTCTTTCATGTTCCTCTTTATGCTCTTCTACTGTCTTCTTAATCTCCTTTATGTCATTTGCTGTCCCACTTATTTTATTAAGTAGAGTTGTATGAACATCTTTGATTAGTTGTTCCAGCATCCGTGTCTCCTCTGGTGTTTTAATTTGGTCATTAGGCAGGGCTATATCTGTCTGCATTGTGATATGTTTAGTGATCTTCTACTGTCTTCATGGCATGTAAATATCTTGATTGATTTAATTTGGGAGTTGATTTCTTTCAGTAGTCTAAGGTCTTGTCTTTGCAGGATGGTTGTACAACAGGGAGCAGGGCACAGGATGGGGACTCACTGTGGTGATTTGTTTCAGGGCAGGTATGGGCACAGGTTGGGGATATTATGCTGATGCTTGTGAATGTGAGTGCCCAGCAGCCAGGGAGGATGTAGCTGTGTGGATGCACTGGTCTCGGGGGGCGGGGCATAACCCTGGTGTGCACTGGTCTAAGGCACCGGGCCCTTAGTGCACATGAGTAGAGCTGTGGTAGCAGGTTGGCGTTATGCCTTCACGGATTGGGGGCAGATGTGACCTGGCTGTGCAGGTCACCTGTGTGCAGATGTGACCTGCTGTACTTTCTCAGAGCTGGGAAGTGTGGCTGAGGGCTATGCACATGCACGGTCCTTGGACTGCTGTAAAGTGCAGTTCCCAAAGCTAAATGACATGATTGGGGGCCCGTGCACATGCATGGGCCTGGGAGTGCAATAAGTGGATGCACAGAGCTCAGGCAGGGTGGAGTGAGGCTGTGTGACACTATGGGTAGGGGGCTAAAGGGGGCAGGGGTAGCCTGAGTATGGAGGTTAGTGCCTGCAGCCTTGCAACAGTCTGCAGGGAACAGGGAGGGGGAGGTAGTGCTC
>PVIY010024631.1:0-37882 GCA_004026745.1 Myrmecophaga tridactyla
GCTTTCACAATGTGACTGTGTGATTGTGAAAACCTTGTGTCTGATGCTCCTTTTATCTACCTTGTCAACAGATGAGAGGAACATATGGAATAAAAATAAATAATAGGGGGAACAAATGTTAAAAGAGATTTAGTTTGAAATGCTAGTGATCAATGAAAGGGATCAGTAAGGGGTATGGCCTATAAAATTTTTTTTTTCTGTTTGTTATATTTTTCTGTTGTCTTTTTATTTCTTTGTCTGAATTTATGCTAATGTTCTGGGACATGATCATGATGATGAATATGCAACTATGTGATGATATTGTGAATTGCTGAGTGTATGTGTTGGGAATGTTTGTGTTTCTTGTAATTTTTTTTTTAATAAAAAATTAAAAAAAATATTTCATACCACTGCCTTCTTGCCTCCATGATCTCTGATGAGAAATCAGTCCTTAGTCTTATTGAGACTCCCTTGTTTATGGCATGTTGCTTCTCTTGTAACTTTCAGAATTTCCTTATCTTTGGCATTTGTTAGTTTGATTACGATGTGTTGCAGCCTGGGTCTTTTAGGGTTTATCTTGTTTGGAGTTTGTTGAGTGATGTGGGCATGTATATTTATGTCTTTCATTAAATTTCAGAAGTTTTCAGCCATTATTTCTTTGAATGCTCTTTCTGTCCCTTTCTCTCTTCTTCTTCTGGGACTCCAACAGTATGTGTTTTGGTTTGCTTGATGGTGTTCCACAGATTCCTCAGGCTCTGTTCACTTGTCTTCATTATTTTTCCTTCTGTTCCTCCTATCTTCATTTCAATTCTCCTATCTTCAGGTTCTCTGATTCTTCTGTCAGCTCCAGTTTGCTGTTGAGCCTCTTTAGGGGATTTTTAATCGCTGTAACTGTGGGCCTCAGTTCCAATTGATTTTGTTTTATAATTTCCATCTCTCTACTGATACTTTCTTTATGTTCAACTCTTGTTTTCCTGATTTCCTTTAATTCTTTGTCGTGTTTTCCTTTAGGTCTTTGAGCAAATAGGACCATTTTTAAAAAGTCTTTGTCTTGTGTGTCCCAGGTCTGGTCCTCCTCATTGGTGGTTCTCTAATGCTTTAAATTTTCTACTTTGCCTGGGCCATAACTTCCTGTTTCTTTGTTTTCTCATCTTTTGCTGAAACTGGGACATTTTGATATTTTAAGTGTCATTGCTGGAATTTAGACTCTGTGGCTCTGTTCCTTAAGCTTGTATCCAGGTAGTATTATGTCAGAGCTTCCCTTGAATGCTAGCAGCTAACAAAAAAAGAAAACACCTTTTCCAGTCTTTTCAGATTGACATGTGCTAGTGCTCTCCTCCAGAGCATATACTACATATGAGTTTAGCGAATATCTCCAGGCCAAAGCATGGGACTCCCCTGAACCTTTTTGTGCATGCATTTTATCTTGGGTCCCAGGAATCCCCCTGTTTACATGGGTATGAATGTGTCCTCTTCACCAGGCAATAGTTTCTTCATGGTCTGGGGCCCTGCATTGTATGTCCTACAGCCAACAATCCCTTGCGCCAGGAAGTCACTTGACTATTCTCCCACAGCATTCTGTTGGAGAGCCCTGTGGCTTGCTTTTTACATGTGGTGTAGATTCTAGGATGTGACCAGTGTCCTGGTACAGTCCCTGAGGCCACCACCAGTTAGATGGGGCCAGGCATACATGCTCCCAGTATGTGCACGAGGGTAACTGTGCTTCCCCAGGAACTGAGACCAGGGATCCACACTGGGAGCCTGGGCCGGCTCTGCACTGAGCTGGTGAGGAGGGCCCAGCCAGGGTACCAGAAGACCCTACTGTTTTTAGTAGACTTTTTCTTGGTTTAGCATTCACCTTGATACTTCGGTCCTTTAACTGTTTTCTGGAGCTTTGAGAAAGATGTTGCTGCCAGTTCTTGCTGAATGTTCAAAGCTTCTTTAGGGAAATAGCTCTGAAGCATCTCACTTCACCATCCTGTTTGGGGTGGGGCTACAGTGAAATATTTTAAGATGTGTTTTTATTAAAATGTTTTCGAGCCTATCTTAGATGCTTGTCTGTGCCTGGGGAATACACTTGGTGTCTAAATGAGAGGGATAACATTTGCTTATTCTCGAAAAGCTCAACAGAATAAGTATGGAAGATTGAAAAAACATTTGGCTCTTCTGTAACCTGAGAAGTTTTTTAAAAAATTGCTTTTGTTGTAGCATAGATGCATGTTCTAGTGTGCTATCTGCCAGAGTGCAATATACCAGAAATGGAATGGCTTTTTAAAAGGGGAATTTAATGAGTTGCTAGTCTACAGTTATAAGGCCGAGAAAATGTCCCAATTAAAACAAGTCTATAGAAATGTCCAATCTGAGGCATCCAGGGAAAGATACCTTGATTCAAGAAGGCCGATGAAGTTCAGAGTTTCTCTCTCAAGTGAGAAGGCACATGGCGAACACAGGCAGGGCTTCTCTCTCAGCTGGAAGGGCACATGGTGAATATGGCGTCATCTGCCAGCTTTCTCTCCTGGCTTCCTGTTTCATGAAGCTCCCCCGGAGGCATTTTCCTTCTTCATCTCCAAAGGTCGCTGGCTGGTGGACTCTCTGCTTTGTAGTGTTGCTCTCTCTGAATCTCTTTCTCCAAAATGTTTCCTCTTTTATAGGACTTCAGAAACTAATCAAGACCCACCCAAATGGGTGGAGACATGTTTAATCCAGTTTAACAACCACTCTTGACTAAATCACATCATCCAGGGAGATGATTTCATCACAGTTTCAAACATACAGTATTGAATAGAGATTATTCTACCTTTATGAAATGGGATTTATATTAAAACATGGCTTTTCTTAGGGGGCATACTTCCTTTCAAACCAGCACAATGTACAACACAGCATGTTGTAAAATTGTGCCTCTTAAAAGTTTGCCTAAAATTCTGTAACTGTTCTGTTTGAAAGTTTTTCCTAGAATCGCATCATTATGTAGTGAAAAAAGAGGTAGGATGACCACACCCTTAAATCTTTTGTGCTCCAGTGGAAACTCCCATTCTTAAAAATGAAAGAAGGCTCTGAAAAACACTTTTCGCAGGAAACAGGATGAACTTCACTGAGGAAATGCTTACATTTTGTAATCTGCTAGAATACTGAGAATTTGGTTTTTCGGATTTCAGAAAATAGTTTTCTGGTGTGTCTAAGTTTTATGTAGTTGTAACTTTCTAAAGTAATTGTTTTTCATTTACACATCAGCATGTGTCACGTGTACTGTATACTTGCATGTCGCATTCCATGCTTTGCTTAGTTAGTCCACTTATATTTGCTTTCTGGGTTTCCAGTTACTTAGGAGCCGACTTTCTGTTAGAGCCTAAGCTCCTCAGAGACAGAGACCGTGACTGCATTGTTCTTTAGGATGGCTCCAGCATCCTTGGCATTTGGGGCCAAAGTCAGAAGAAGAGTTAAAGTATGCTATTATTGTGTTCAGGTTATCATACTGCTTTTTCATAGTGCTTTTCTGTAAGACGTCATAGCCTTTATGAATAGCTCATCAACTATAAATAAATTCCTATTATAAGGCAGCTTAGCAATTTTAAGCTGATAGCTAAAATCGTCATCCATCCAGTTTATGGAAATAGAGAAACCTCTATCAGGAATCTCCAGTGCAGGTGTCAGTGCTTTAATTTAGTTTTATATTTTGCAATCAAAAATCATTTTGCAGATTTGCTTTTCACATAGTCTAAATGTGAGGTGACCAGGCTGTGGCTTGTATGAAGAGCATGTGTAGTCCATCTGGCTGGATTGTCCCAACGTTCGGAGTCCTTCCTCTTTCCTGTGAGGATATCAGCTTCCATGATAAAGGCTGGCATCGGCTTACTTTAGGCCCAAGGACTGACACCGAAGATGAGTCAGAACCTTGGTGCTAACCAGCTCTGAAGATTGTTTCCTTTGTTCTCTTCTTTTTTCCTTAGAGAGCTTCTGGGTCAGCAGAAGGCAGGTAGGAAGGATGAAGTCCTGTCAGTGGCCTCCGTCTTCTTTGCCAAACATATTCTGGTTAGAATTGGGGGTTGAGGGCTCAGCAGAAGCCAGTGCTTATAGGTCAACTTTAAATTCCCAGTGTTGTTTAACTTTGAGACCATTATTTAATCGAAACCAAAGTTTTCCTGCACTGTTTCACTCCTTCTCCTGTTATTTTTCAAACCCTGTAAACATAAATTAAAATAAATTTTTGTTAGATCAGTAAAATAATCCCCCCCCTGCCCCCCATACTTGGTTCTAGGGAGAATATTTGTGCTCTGGAGAAATGAAAAGATTGGTGCTGTATTACTGTTTCTGCTTCCCAGTTCTAAAATTAGAAGTTCTGTGCTTGTCCTCTGAATTTGCTTTTAGGATGTAAAACAAAATAAAGTAACCTCTTCTCCCTATACCACAAGCTTTCTGAGGGACAGTGCCAGTGCCAGGAAAAGCCATCCTAGGGAATGGGTTTATTGATTGGTAGTACTAATGGATGTGGAATAAGTCTAGTGGAGACTTCCAAGTGCCAAGGAAGGTAGGGTGAGTCAAATGCTTTAGCATATTACCCTTTGAAGGCTCAGCCTTTTCTGATCTCGTGTACATGAAACTTGCTTGTTTAGTTTTAACTTGGGGATAAGCACATAGTTCAGCTGTATTATACTTATTGTTAGCATCTCCCTGAGGATGCTTCCCTTAGAGAGTGCCTAGAAACAGTAAGGAAAGGCTTTGGGCTGCCTTGCTTAGGATGTGTAGTTTAGTTCTGCTGAGTGCTTAACATGGCACGTACTTATCAGGGGTAGGCTGCTGGAGTAGGTCGGTTGAAGCTCATCCCTGTTGACAGTGCCGTCTCTTTATGTCAATGAAAGTACCTCACATCTTACTGTTGGGAGTCTCTAAATTACTTTGCAGCCTCTGGAATGCTAGTTCAAGTGGAATTTAATTGACCTATATTTATGTTCCTTTAAAATGAAATTCATAAAATTAGAATGAAACCATTAATACTTTTATTTTGTGTTTAAGCCAATTTAATAGACACTGTAAGACATCAGAGTTGTTCTAACTAGTATTGCTCTTACTGGGATGGATTCTCATTATTTCTGAGTCTTGGGAATTCTCAAGTCCAGTGCAGAGTTCATTAAAGATTAAATACTAGTTAATTTTCAGTGGTTCCACCTGCTCTAGCTTTCTGGAGTAGTAGTCTAACCACTTGATTATTTTGTGATACATCACACACATTCTCCTTGAAGTTGACAGAATTATGACATTTAGTGTGGTTGTCTTAATATAACAAAGGTACTACTGTTACTGCCTCTGGGAAAATGGAAAATTAAACAGCTCACTGCCAAACTCTAATTCTGTCTGTGATGATGGTAATTTTGAGTTAATTAGAAAATTAGGGTGGTATTTATAATTATAGAGTGCTGCCTTAGTAAGGATATACCGCATGCGTAAGTTAAGGTCTCTGATCTGTCCTTCTGTACAGCGTATAGTGCATCCTGTGAGTTTTTCATACTCCCACAAAACCTCTAGGAGAACCTTGTCTGTGGGATAGCTTTCTATTTATTTAATAGGTCTTAAATTTCTTTAATGTACAAGTCTTTTACTTCCTTGGCTAAATCTGTTCCTAGATATTTTATCCTTTCAGATACTGTCATAAAAGGAACTTTTTTTTTTAATTTCTTTTTCAGATTAATTGCTGGTATAGAAGCACAAAATGTTTTGAATGTTCTTCTTTTACTCACAACTTTTCCAAATTTGGTTATTAGCTGTCGTGACTTTCTTGTGAATTTTCTGGAATTTTCTTTATGTATAGGACTGTCACCTGCAAAGAGAGCTTTACTCCTTTTCTAATTTGGATGCCTTTTCTTTTTCTTACCTAATTGCTCTGGCTTGAACTAGTACAGTGTTGAATAACAGTGGTGAAAGCAGGCATCCTCGTGTCTTATTTCTTTCAGGATAATTGTACTGCAGCCAGGAAATTGAAGAAATTGGTTGCTAGTGTCTATCCCTAATGATCTGGGGATAGTAACAGATCTCTTTATTTCTTGACTCTGGTTTATATGTTTGTAAAATGAGAGAATTGGATCCAATGACTTCTAAATTTACTTCTGGCTTGGAAATTTGATGATTTAAAAACTTTTAAGAGTAGTGTGCACAGGTGGTTCAGTCGTAGAATGCTCACCTTCCATGCAGGAGACCTGGGTTTGCTTCCCACAAGATTAGGCACCCACAAAAACAACAACAACAACAAAAAACTTAAAGAGTAAAACCTTATAAAAGGTCCTGTGAGTTTTTTGGTTTTCTTTTTTTTTTTCAAAGTCCACAGTTCATATTTCAGGGGTTATTCCATAAGCAGTAAGGTGGCATTGGGGCTACAAGTAGTTAAGAGCCACTGAGTGGTAATAGTGTCCTTTTTTTTGGTGCATGGTCCAGAAACCGAACCCCCGCCTGCACTGAAGGAGAGCATTCTACCACCGAACCACCCATGCACCCTAATAGTGTCCTTTTGTGTTGTGACTTTAAAGGTGGTAAATTTTATATTTTTGGCTAAATTGATTATATATTGTGTATGGAAAAGGCACAAGGCACATTGGGGGGCATCTTTTTTGTTAGTTCTAAAAGCGTTTAAGGTCATCTTCTTTCCATACAAAGACCACTTATAAATAAAAAAACAGGAAGGCACACAGGGGCCCAGTAGAAAAAAATAGGCACTTTACAAAAACATTGGAGAGAGTGGGTAAGAGTACAGACTTCTGGCTCCAGGTTACCTGTTTTTAAATCCTGACACTATTCCTTACCACCCTGAGTGAGTTTTTAAAAGCTCTCTGCCTCCATTTCCTTATCTGTAAAGTGAGGATTAAATGACTGAACAAACGCAGAACTCCCCAGAGCCATGCTTGGCACATATTGAGCACTCAGTAAATGTCAGTTGTCATTGTTGCTGTTTTTTTAAGTAATGCCCAGTCTTACTCCTAATAAGAGAAATACAAGTTTAAACAAAGTGAAACATGATGGTACACTCCCTGTGTGGCAAGTGTGGGAGTAAACTGATACTGGTGAACTTTGATGGTTGTTTTGTCAATTGGTGGTACTTCATTAGAGGGCCATTTGAAATACCTATTCAAGTTTAAAATTGATATTAGACTTTGACCCAGCAATTCCAGTTCTAGGAATTTCTCTTAGCTTATGTGTGAAGAAAAAAAAAAAAAGACAAATAGGGAGTTACTGCTTAAAGCATAGAGTTTCTCTTTTGAGGGATAAACAGATTTTGGTAATGGATGATAGTGATGGTAGCACTCTGTGAATATAATTATTGCCAGTGAGTTGTACTTATTAATGGTAAAAATGTGGCAAATTTTATGTTATATACAGGTTACTACAATGCAATTTAAATATATATTTATATATACAAGGGTATCCCATTGCAGTGTTATTTATGTTAGCAAAAGGCTGGAAATGCCTGTTGGTAGAAAACAGGTGAATGCTTAAATCCAGGTGGTGGAATGCCATGATACAATTGAAAAGAAATGAATTAGACCTACGTGTGCTAATATAAAATGCTTTCCAAGATGTACTGTTGAGTGGGGGGAAGCTTCCACTTGGGTTTTTGTTTTTAAAGATATTTACACACATATATATAATGCATATATAAGTATGTACTGTCTCAGGTGGGAAACCAGACAGCTAATAACAATGGTTGTCTTTGAGGAGAGAGTCAAGGAGGGATGGTAAAGAGACTTACTTTCCTATACACTTTTGTACCATTTAAAATAATTTTTTTACCCTGTTTATGTATTGCTTATATACCCTCTCCCAGGTCCTTTACCTGTACCCACCAAAACGCGTACACTTGTCAGAACATTCAGTTGTTGTGCCAGGAGTCTGGCTTTGTGGTGGGAGGGAGGGCACAGCCTAACCTGCTGGTTGTTTGATGCTTGTTGGACAGGTGGAATGATCCCGGGCTGCGAGCATGGTAGAGGCTGAGGCCTTGGCTAGGTATGCTCAAAGCTCAGAGGCCCTCTATAGATGCTATAGTGGCTGGAGCCAGAAGGACCCTCACCTTAAGTCCAAGAAGAAGCTGAGTAGAAAGGAACTCCGAGAATTCTGTACCTCGTTAGGAGACCCCAGTGGTATTTATACTTTTGGGTCTATTTCAGTTTCCAGAGGTGAGAGCCAGAATGGAAATGCACTTTGCAGTACAGAGTTTTGTACTTGTGGAGCCTCCTAGAGTTTGTAGAAATTCTTGTTAACCTTAGAATAATTGGAGCTGTGACCAGGATTCTTTGCATAAAACTCCTTACACTGGGCCATGGTGGCTCAGTGGCAGAATTCTCACCTGTCATGCCAGAGACCCGGGTTCGTTTCCAAGTGCCTGCCCATGCGAAAAAAAAAGCTCCTTATACCAATGAAAATCTGGGGTTTCAAGGAGATTTACAGGCCTCTCTTTTAGTGGGTGCTGTTTAGGCTCATTGTGGCTTGCAGGAAGGCTGCAGTCCTGAGCTTTAACATCAAGATTAGGGTGAATTGCCTTATCTTTGTTTCATATGTTAACATTTCTCAGTGTGAAATGAAATATGGCCTTTCTGTAGAAAATATAGTTCTTTTATAGTTTTATCCAATAAGTCTTACACTAGTGCTTCCTAATATTTTTCTCACTGTGGGGCAGTAACTGCAGCTCAGTATAGCAGTGATTTTCTACAAGGGTGGAAGGTGTTACAGTGTATCTTGGGGTGGTGGTGGGAGAGTGGAGAGGTGGAGGGAACGATTCTGCTTTTTATGCATAACACATACATGTGTAACATATTCTTAGTTGAGAATTAACTGTCTTAGAGACACTTGTATTGTAGCCTTTAATTTTATCTAAATCCCCCTCTGGGGTGGAGTAGGGGCACACAAGAGGAGAGAGCCTAGTTTCATGCAGCGAAGAGGGTGTCTTCTCTCCATGACCTGCTGTCTGGTGGCCTGCATGCATGCACGTAACACATGAGCCTGACTTGCAACTGGGCAAACCAACAACTGGTTCTAGCCAGTTCCTCTCCTTCGAGGAAAAGGCGGGGTTTGAAAATGGAGGAAGGATTGGGCACCTGGCTGGGGGAGTGAGGGGTCCATTTAACTGAAAGTGGGTAGTTTGGTTTGGAGTTAACTTTAGTGAGTTTTTATTAATAGTGTCTTTTTTAGTTAGTTTAATGGTATTTTCCCCCCTTGGAATCCTTCTTGTTGTTCCAGCAGAGATGCTGCCTTATTTATAGGAGTTGCTTGAAACCAGAGTCATGGTGGATGTAGGAAAGTGGCCAGTCTTCACTCTGCTCTCTCCTCAAGAAATTGCCTCGATTCGGAAAGCGTGTGTCTTTGGCACCTCAGCCAACGAAGCACTATATGTTACCGACAATGATGAGGTAAGAAGCTCTCAAAACTTAGAATTAAGTTTAAGGATTTATTTTGACCTTGGCCATGTCCTTTAAAGACTGAGAAAAGGTGGACAATAAAAGGAATTTGTCAATTCAGTAATTGATATAACTTGTCACTTTTTTCAGTTTCTTGATTTAATACCTTCTACCTCCTACTGCTCTTTACATTTCATGGTATAGCCAAGTGGTTCTGAAATTGAAGTAATGTCAGCAGAGACTGAATTTTCTAAATACCCTCATTTTATCAGTCTCTTCCTACCTACTAAACTATCAAACTGAACTTGAATCTATCTTATTTTCAGAATGGAATCTTTAATATAACTTGAGGCCAAATGACTCAGACAAAACTATTTGTTTTCTAGGTCTTTGTATTTGGACTGAACTATAGTAACTGTTTGGGAACTGGAGATAATCAGAGTACACTTGTACCCAAAAAGCTGGAAGCCTTATGCGGGAAGAAGATTAAAAGCCTTAGCTATGGGAGTGGACCACATGTTCTTCTTAGCACCGAAGGTAAAAGGAGAACAAATCCAGCTTTGCACTTGTGGACATGTGAGCTAATTGCACACTAGGAGTTGGGGCTTTATCAGACAATTAATGTTAGATTTTTTTGTTTCTAAACTTCTGAGTGTAAGTATACAAAGCAGGTAAAAAGTTAAACATTTCAGGCTAACACTTAAGCCATAGGAGATTTTGCAGTTTAGGCCAGCTTCTGAGGTTTTAGTCTACCCTTGTAAAGTTGTAGAAGATTAGATATAGCAAATAGGTAAGTGGTCCTTTCCAGCCTGACCTTTCAGTAGATTTGTGGTACAAGATCCACAACATTTCAAGCATGTTGGAATTTGTTCTCTGTTTAGTACAGGCCTCAGCTTTCTGTTGTGCAGTTCTCTAGAGTGGCATTTGGGAGGGAGCTCACCCGTGGAGGCTGCCCTAGGTCTTAGTTTCTAGCATTTTCGTTGTCTGTAACCGTCCCTGAATCTTTTCCATGTGCTCTGCATCTTTCTCGAGCTGCAAGATCCAGATCTGATCACAGTCAGCTGAAGGAAGTAACTGAGCATAGGGAGGTGATTATCTCACGCCTGCAATGTGACATCTTCTTTTTGATGTCCTCCTGGCTCTTTCCAACTATTACCGCGTCACTGGCTGGTTCAGCTTGTTGTCACTGTCACCTAAGCATTCAGTTTTTTCCTCACATGTTTCTATTTTAACTGGTCATTGATTTCTCACATTTTTAAAAATCTGACCATAAAATGCTGAGGGGGTTTATTTTTATTGTAAACAACAAACATACAAACACTCTTGACATGGTTGCAGTCAGTGGCTCACAGTATCATCACCAGGATCATTTTTTTAAACATTTGCATCTCTCCAGCAGAAGTAGAAAGAAAAAATTCATACATACCGTACCCCTTACTACTCTCTCTCATTGACCACTGGTATTTCAAACAACTCAATTTATCTGAACCTTTGTTCCCCCTGTTATTTGTTTATTTCTTATCCATATTTTTTACTCATCTGTCCATACCATAGATAAAAAGGAGCATCAGACACAAGGTTTTCACAATCACACAGTCACATTGTGAAAGCTATATCATTATACAATCATCTTCAAGAAACGTGGCTACTGGAACACAGCTGTACAGTTTCAGGCACTTCCCTCTAACCTCTCTAATACACCGTAAACTGAAAAGGGGTTATCTATATAATGTGTAAGAATAACCTCCTCTCGACTCTGTTTGAAATCTCTCAGACACTGACACTTTATTTTGTATCATTTCTCTCTTTCCCCTTTTGGTCTAGAAGGTTTTCTCAATCCCTTGATGCTGAGGCAGTTTTTTAAAGCAAACAACTAAAATTTGTACCTTCAAAGTTTTGGTTGTCTTCAGAGTGGTGACCTATCGGAATTATAGCTCCTTTTTTTCAGAGTCCAGATAATACAATTTTGAATATTGTGGGTGTGTTCTAGTTTGCTAGCTGCCAGAATGCAACACACCAGAAACAGACTGGCTTTTAATAAAAGGGGATTTATTTTGTTAGTTCTTCAGAGGAAAGGCAGCTAACTTCCGTCTGAGGTTCTTTCTTAGGTGGGAAGTCTCAGGGTGATCTCTGCTGGCCTTCTCTCCAGGCCCCTGGGTTCCAACAACTTTCCCCGGGGTGATTCCTTTCTCCATCTCCAAAGGCCTGGGCTGAGCTGCGAGTGCTGAGATGAGGAATGCCAAGCTGCTTGGGCTGTGCTACGTTGCGTTCTCTCATTTAAGCACCAGCCAATTAAGTCAAATGTCATTCATTGCAGCAGGCACGCCTCCTAGCCGACTGCAGATGTAATCAGCAACAGATGAGGTTCACGTACCATTGGCTCATGTCCACAGCAGCAGAACTAGGTGCCTTCACCTGGCCAAGTTGACAACTGAATCTAACCACCACAGGGTGTTTTAGGAATAGTTTAAATACTTTGGTGCCATGTTATTAAACCAAACGTCTTGCTCTGCCTGGTGAATATTTTGAAGGACAATATTTGTTCAGTATTATCGCCTCACAATAGATGTAGGGCTTGTGGATTTACTTTTTCTCCTCTGAAGCAATAGAAAATTAGGTTATTTATTATAAAATTAATTATTTATAGCTGATTCTCCAACTCGTTGTCCAATACCCTGAGTTTTCCTTGAAGGTTAGAAAATTATGGGGTGCTTCTTTGCCTTCCTCCATCTTCTACTTCGCCCCAGCTTCTAGCCTGATAGTGTTTCACTGTCACATCCTTGGATAATTTTGCCTATATCCTAAGTCTCAAGTGACCCAAAGTTTCATCTGTGGTATGTTAGTGATGGCACAGCAGCAGCAGGGCTGGGGAGGTGCCTGCTGGCGTCCAGTTGGACTGAGCTTCTTTGAAGGTTCCCCAGGATTTGGGACTAAGAGCCATCTTGTGCAGAGTTCACTTTTCCTGTCCATCAACTAATAAGGATCTGAAGATCCTAAGGAAAGAGAGATGCCTAAGAATATAGTTATGTAGGAAAATCCTATATTAACAAGAAAGTAACTACCTGCTATTTTGCTTCAGCCAAGGGCAGTTCCAGAGATGGCAGGTAGCTGAGAAGGGGCAGCTGGCATGCTCCCAGCATCTGGGGGATTAGGTCCTTTGGTCCCCCAGGCACCTGGGGGTACAGGGCTATGTTCACAGTAGATTCCTGTGTGCAGCTCAGATCCACTTCTTCCTGTGTGTTTTGGGTGTTGTTCCTCTAGGATTCTTGGGAACCACTTTCCTTGGGAAAATGTATATTTTTAAACATTTTTAATACAAATCTTCATACACATACAATTCATACATGGTGTATAATCAGTGGCTCACAATATCATCACATAGTTGTATATTCATCACCATGATCATTTTTAGAACATTTGTATCACTCAGAAAAATAAATGAAAAGAAAAAAGAAAAACTCATACATCCCATACATGTTACCACTCCCTTTCACTGATCACTAGTATTTCAATCTACCCAATTTATTTTACCCCTTACCCCCTATTATTTACTTATTTATATTTTATTATTTTATTTTTTTACATGGGCAGGCACTGGGAAATGAACCTGGGTCTCTGCCATGGCAGTCGAGAATTCTACCACTGAGCCACTGTCGTACCACCCCTATTATTTATTTTTATCCATATTTTTTCACTCATCTGTCCATACCCTGGACAGACACAAGGTTTTTATAATCACATAATCACTTTGGAAAAGCTACATTATTATACAGTTGTCTTTATGTATCAAGGCTACTGGAACACAGCTCCACAGTTTCAGGTACTTCCCTCCGCCGTGCTCTAATGCACCATAAACTAAAAAGGAATTTCTATATAATGCATAAGAATAACCTCCAGAAAAACCACTTGATTCTGTTTGAAATCTCTCAGCCACTGACACTTTATTTTATCATATTTTTCCTCCCTCTTTTGATCAAGAAGGCTTTCTCAATCCCATGATGTCAGGTCACGGTGAATCTCCTTGGGGAAAATGCATAAGACGAGCCTGAGTGGGGTGAACTGCAGCGCAGAACTGCACTTGGGCTCGTGGCTACCGCTGATACTCATCTACTCCTTCCTTTAGGACCTGTTCTAGGTGCCCTCACCCTGCCCTGGCCAACACCTTTTCTGGTTGGGCTGACTCTCCTGACTGGGTGGGTGAGCTTTATCTCGGGGGGTCTGAGGTCCTGCTCACCAGGTTGTCGGGCCGCTGCTGCCTGTAACCTTGTACCATTGTGTCCAGGCAAATTGTTCACCTCGTACCAAGCATATTTCCCCACTCCCTATGTTGCTGCAGTGCTGCCTCTTCTTGATGGGCCAGTAACTCGCCCCCAGAGTGGTGACTTCTCTTCCAGCCTGTTTGTTCTTTGGCCAGAGGAGCACAGTGTGCCTGTGGCAGCCACAGCTTCAAGTTCTTGCTGTGTCCTGTAGTGGAAGCATTCCAAACCTTTGGGAACCCGGCCTTCTAAATTGCAGGGACTGAAAGCACCAATTCCTTGAGTCTATTGCTGATAGTTATACGCATCCCCACTTTTGACTCCTGGACCCACATATTCTTCCTAGAAGGGGCCCAGCTCCATGTGGCGGTCATTGCCATGTGCTTCACCTTGGAGGATGGTGTCCTATCCTCACGTGCCATCTTCAAGCTGGTGCCTCCGCTGTGCCTTCAGCAGACTTATCCGTCACTGCCTGGCCAACAGGGTTAAGGGTTGCAGTTTGTGATACACCCAGCATACCCCATGGCCATGTGTGTACTGCGGCCCCTACTTTGTCATACAGTGAGTCTGATGAGATGTTTTGGGGGGGTTCCTCTAAGTCTTCAGTGGTGCTGGTTGAGGCTCTCTGTGCAGGAATACATGTCAGTTCCTGACAGAGTGAGTGGCTGCCCCTTCTAGGGTGGAACCGGTCCAAGGTAGTCACTTGCCCTTGAATGGCTAATTGGTCTCCTTGAGGGTTGGTGCCATATAGGGGCTTAGCAGTGGTCCTCATTACTGGCATTTGGGACTTTTGGCAGACGTGGCAGCTAAAACAGCTTAGGTGATCAGGAGCCCAGGCTTACGCTGTACTGAGGTGTTACTTGCTTAGAAGAAACATAGGGAACTATTTTCAGGACCTCACATTATGCAATGAATTCTTAAATGTGGCACCAAAAGCACAAGCAACAACAAAAATAGATAAATAAAACATTGTTGAAAGTAAAAACTTTTGTGCATCAAATAGTTTTACCAAGAAAGTGAAAAGACAACCAACAGAATGGGAGAAAGTATTTGGAAACTGTGTATGTGGTAAGGGCTTAGTATCCTACAGCTCAACGACAAAAAAGGCAAATCAATTAAGAAAAAAAAAAAAGAAGAAGGCAAAAAACTTGAATAGGCATTTCTCCAAAGAAGATATGCAAATGGACGATTTGTACATGAAAAGTTTCTCAATATCCTGATCCATTAGAGAAATGCAAATCAAAACCACAATGAGATACTATCTCATACCCACTAGAAGCTATTAATAAAAAACAGAAAATAACAAGTGCTGATAAGGATGCAGAGAAATAGGAACATTTTTTATTGTGGGAATATAAATGCAGCTGGGAATATATGATGCAGCTGCTGTAGCTACAGCTTTTAGCAATTCCTTAAAAAGTTAAACATAGCAGTCCCATGTGAACTGGCAGTCCCACTTCTAGGTATTTACCCTAAAGAATTGAAAGCAGGGTCTCGAACAGATATTAGTACTCCACTGTTCTTAGTAGCATAATTCACAATTGCCAAGAAGTGGAAAAACCCAAGTGTTCATCAACCAGGGAATGGATAAACAACATATGGTATATAAACATGATAGGATATTATTCTGCCATAGGAAGGAATGAAGTACCGATACATGCAATAATCTGACTGCATCTTGAAGATGTCACATTGAGTAAAATGTCAGATACAAAGGGATAAATATTTATGTTTTCATGCATATGAAATACTACTTTGCAAATTCATAGAGATGGAAAGTAGATTAAAGCTTACCAGGGGTGAGGAGTAGGGAGAAGGTGGAGTTAATGCATAATGGGTACAGGGTTTCTGTTTGGGGTGAGGGGAAAGTTCTAGTAATGGGTGGTGTTGAGGATAGCACCACAATTACATATGTAATTGGTCTGTTTCTAGTCTATTAGTTCCATTCATGGGCCTATCTGTTCATGTCCTAAAATTAAACTTAATTATTGGAGATTTTTTGCATGTCTTTTAATATATGGTACAGCTAGCTATCCCTCTGCTACTTAAATTTAGAGTTTTCCTATTTATTCCTATTTATTTATTTATTTATTTTTCCAGACAGCATTTCTATTTGCCACTGACACTTCCAGCACCCTATTTATTTTTGTTTGTTTGTTTTTCCCAGTGAACTGTTTAATCAATTTGTCTAGCTTCAGAGTTGTATTTCCATCTCTTCAAGTCTATTTTTCTGTCTTTCAGGAGTTAAAACACTCATAGGTTTTGGACATTTCTTACGCCTGATACAGCTTTAACATGATGTTGTGGTCACCTTGCAAGGTTTTAAATGCTTGTTCACTTTCAATCTCGGATGTTCTTAGGATGAAATTTCCCATTTTTGGTTTCTGTCCTGATTTCTGTAACCGGGAAACAAATGTGTGACACACGTAGGAGGTTCTCTAGATGGGTGTGCATGGAAGAGAGCTCTAACTTTTCCAAATCTGTAATCAGTCTAGGGTAAATGATTAGAAGCCAATCAAAGTATCAGTACCTTTCCCTGGGTTGCTTGGGGCCTATGTCAGTGAGCCTAGCCTTTGTCCTTGGATGTCCATTGTGGCTGGGTCTGTGTGGTCCTTAATAGGTCAGGGTGTTTCATTACCATGGGTAAGGCAGGAGAAGATACTATAACTCTGGGAGACCTGCTCTTGATACTCAGACTTTGGGGGTGGGGGTGTGTGGTGATGTTCAGAACAACTATACTTCAAAAGAGGAGCCAAACAGAGAGAAGTTACTTCTCTCGGAATCTCTAAAAGATTAGGTCAGTAACAGAAATGGAACTAGCTTTCACGCCAATTCAGTGGTCTGCTTGGGAGGGGCTCCGTGATCTGCTTCTCTTGTGAGAGTATACCTCTTTCCTCCGTGCACACATGTTCCCGAAGAGTTCCCTGAGGGGCTGTATTTGGTAAATTAATGCTAAAATTTGTGCTGATCTTTCCTGCCTTTTCGGCCTTTTGCTTGGTTACCTTTCACAGAAACTATTGAGATGAACCAAGTGTCTAGAAGGTCTAATTTTTATAGATATAAACTTTGACTTCTGACAAAAAGCTGGTCTTCTTCCTGTGTCAGTACCAAGTCCTTTAATCAAATGCTTGCATTCATCTCCCCTGTTCTCTCATCTAACCCTTTTCTCCCCAACCCCCACCCCCAACACCTATCAGTGGTTACTTTATAGACTGGAGGGGCAATGCAAGTGACATAAACGCTGGAAAACAAACTGCACAGTGTTCTGGGGAGGAAAGGACCAGGCTGACCATCTTCTTGGTGCTGATTCTCTGTGTGTGGCTGTCTTGTGCAGATGGAGTTGTGTACGCCTGGGGCCACAATGGGTACAGCCAACTTGGGAATGGAACAACCAATCCAGGCATTGCTCCCATCCAGATCTGTACCAATCTCTTGATCAAGCAAGTGGTGGAAGTAGCCTGTGGCTCCCATCACTCGATGGCTCTGGCATCTGATGGAGAGGTGAGTGCCTTCCTTTTTTTTTTTTTTAAGACCATATGTACACTGGGATATATATAACCTTAAAAACATATAACAACAACAATAGAAACTTTAGCAAGCGTAATAGACTTTGATTATGCATCAGGTGTATTTGTAGGAAAAATAAATAAAAGATGCTGTACTTTTATTTAAAATGGTATTTTTTATAGTCACAGAAGTGGTTATACAGTTATGTGCTGATTTAGTGGTCTTAATGGAAAATCAAGGGTATTAGGTAAGGGAAGTGGGTTCATACCATGTTTCTGCTTTTTAGTTGATGTGTGATATTGGAAAATTTACTAAATGACTTGGACAAAGTCATATGATAAATAAATTATAGGTCCTTGCTTCAAATCTGTGTTTATCTGACTCAAAAGGGTTTGCTCATCAACTCCTTATGTTATGGTTATCCAAGTATTTGTGGAGAGTGGTTAGAATGTTGTACTGAGTAGCCCATTAGTATGTTGCATCATATATTTGAATGTGCTGCTCCGAATCTATTAAACACACAAGTGCATTTTTTTTTTAACTGGAGCTCATGCTTGACTGCCATTAAGGACCTATATTTAAGCCCTGACATTTTATTGCTTGACTGTGAGCATATTATAAAATTACCAAATCTTTTGGTTTATTTTCCTCAAACCTTTCTATAATCTAGCTACTTCACAGACATTTACATTACTGAAATGAAATAAACATTAACATATTTAATGAAGTAAATATGTATAATCCAGGTGCAAATTTTTATCCCTCTTATTTTCTATTTCATGTGGTGAATATCTAATTAATTATAAGTGATATTTTTTAAATCTTAGGATAATCAAAGAACTACTGTGGCAGATTTCTATTTAAAAATCTAAAGCTTGTGTAAGTTGTCAAAAAAAATGTATGACTGTCAGCCAATTAAAAAAAATGGGACTGTATGTGCATTTGGTTTAGTTTGAGCATAGTAGCCCTAGAAATGTAGCTAAAAGCATTGTGGAACAGGCTTTCTCTGCCGCAGCCTCTGTCACGTGGCCAGCACAATGCTTAATGACAGTAGAATTCAAGCTGAAGGCAGAGGAGTCTTGTGTGTACTCTTTGATAAGACAGTGTTCTATACTTTGACTTTTTTTTTATGATGCCATCCCTTAAGGTCTCTCTTTTTTCCAGTAAATTTAAAGACATAGAAAACAACGTCACCACCTTCTAGTAGGCACCCCTATCATCTGTTTGCCTGCTCACCCCATGCTTAACAGGTCACTCACCCTGTTGATTTTGCCTTCCCATACGTTGTGTCATTCTGTGCTTCTCCACCTCCATAACCTTAGGTCAGTTCTTGTCATCTCTTGCCTGAACTATTGCATAGTCTTTCCCCAGAGCTTTTTTTAGTGGTTTTGTTTGTTTTTGTCTTCTTTTCTTTTGTTTTGTCCCCATAGCTTTTTTTTTTGCTTGGATAGGCACTGGGAATTGAACCCGGGTCTTTGGCATGGCAGGCATGAACTTTGCCTGCTGAGCCACTGTGGCCTGCCCCCCACAGCTTTTCAATAGGTCTGCTTGTTCAATGTTACATCTCTTTCTCTGTACAATCTCTAAAACACAAATCAGACCCTGTCACACCCTTTTCCGGAGTCCATTGATGGTATTATAGTGATCTTACTAAGTTTGACAGTTTGCAGACTAAGAGACCACAGAAGTCAGAGGGGTCAGTGGCTTGCCCAGGGTCTCATGGCTGGGATGTGCCAGAAACAGGGCCACCAGCCTTATGACCTGGGACCTGCCCTTTCCTAGTCCACTGCTTGGTTAATGGAACCAGTTCCCAATTTTTAAATAAAAGGCAGCTGTGTTAACAAGGTAGCTTGGGATATTTGGGAAGAAGTGTCAGAAGAAAAATTGTTGAAGTTGCTAATTCTTACAGGCTGAATTCCTGGTTTATTTTGACCTTAAACGTATGCTACTTTGGATAGCTGGACTAAAGTTTTTCATTGTTATGTAGATATTTCTGTGACTACACGTTCAGGAAGTGGTGCAGGTTATGTTTCCTTTGTACCTTTGAAATAGACCTGTAGCATGTATTTTTGTAAGGCAGCAGCAGTGAGTTTTACTATCACTTGCTTTGGGGCAGCGTCAGATATGTTAACTGAGGTAGAAGTGCTGACAGAGGAAAGAAAGAACAATTATTGTGGAAGCCAGAACTCAGGACTCATGAGGGCCCCGTGCTACAGACAAATGATGAGGTGTGAGGAGATGGTCCCTAGAAATTCTTCTAGGGCTGGAAGAAGTTATTTCCCGTATTGCCAACCACCCCTGCCCTGTCCCCGCCCATTTTTTCTTTAGTCACACTCCTGTTTGATAGAATCAGTAGGTAATTTCCTTGGAGTTATTTTATGTTATATTTTTCATCTTTGTTGCTAGTTTTTAACTGGCTTAGAGATCTGTTTGCATCCCTCTCCCTTAGAAATCTTTGGTTTTCAGGTTATGGCAGAAAACAAGCCAAAAGTAAGCGCAGGATACAGCTGAGAAGGAGGGGAGCTGCTTGAAGTTGACAGATGGACAGACAGCAAAGCAGAACTCAGAAAAGCCTCCTGGGCTGGTGTCATTTCTGTAGGGGCAAGTCTCTCTTTAGCACTTGTGAGCATTACTGTTTTGACACAGTTATGATGAATAATTATAATCATAATGGTCTTGAGTTACTAAGGAAAAGTTATGTAATGTTGAGTATTACTGATTATAAGACATGGAAATGCATATACTATGACTTAGAAAGAGTTCCATGAAGAAACACTGAACATTTGTGCCCAAAGCATTAAGCAGATTTTCCTATCACTAATACTTATGTGGTAGATACCTCATTTCCTGTTACTACTATATTTAAAAAAAAAATTGCCATAATTTTTGAGGCAAGCTGGCATCATGATTAAGGGCACACAGCCGGTCTGCTTCAGTTCAAATTCCTCTACTCCTTACTGGCTGTGGAAACCTGAGCATGCCGTGTGACCTCTGTGTTTAGGTTTCTGTACATAAAACAGGGGGGTGACAGCAGTACCTGCCCTCGGATTCCCTTCCAGGTTACCGTGAGGATTAAATAAGGTAATGCGCAAGCACCTGGACCCACTGAACACAGCATCGGCACTCCCGAAGTGGGTTAATTTTTATTCTATGACCACCACTGTGCGGTTGAGTTAGAATTTTCACCCTCGCCGGTTTTCACTTTCTGTTTCCCATCCCTGTGTAGGTGTTTGCTTGGGGCTACAACAACTGCGGCCAGGTGGGGTCAGGGTCTACAGCCAATCAGCCGACCCCTCGGAAAGTCACAAACTGCCTGCACATTAAGAGGGTGGTTGGCATCGCCTGTGGTCAGACCTCGTCCATGGCTGTTCTGGACAATGGTGAGGTGAGCCCTCCCTCCGTCCGCCTTTCCCTTTCGGCGAGATGCCGGCCTCTTTAGCAAGCGTTAGACGCAGAGAGAAGAGGCCTTTGTTTTGGCAGCTCCGTTGGTGTCCGCCTGCTGCAGGTGAGGACAGCTGGAGGCTGTGTCTGTGCGCCAAGGCCAGGGTTCGAAACCACAGAACTTATCTGGTGTGTCTTACTTTTATTTTTTGTAAGACCCGTATAGCCTAATGCTTGGAGGGTTTTGTTTGCAGTTTAGTGGAATGGGTTAAAAATTTTTGAAACCATCTTTTTTTCTTCCAGTGAAAAAGTCAGCCATGCTCTTGTTTAAAGTTAACAGATGATGTTTATGAACAGTCAGGAACTCTGGGCAAGAAGCCACTTGCAAAAACAGAATCGTTTGTCCTATTAGTTATTAACTACTTTTGAAACCCATCCTTTATGTTGGCCACCTTTGATCTGATGGTGGGTTCTGTGAAATGATTTCTGGAGGCAGCATCTACTTAAATGGACCTATTATCACCTGTGTATGTTATAATGGTTTGAAGGTAAAAAAGATACCAAGAATCAGTAATTATCTGGAGATACTTCTTTGCACCCAGGTGTTAATGGTTTCATGCATCGGGGTACCAGGGTGCTTTAGTGTTTACAGAATGCTCTATTATGTTCACTTGTTTTTGAATCAAATCCTGAGCATCTTCACTAACTTTAGACAGCCATGTGACCTTCACTCTTGAACCCTGCTCAGATATCCATTTTCTGAAAAGTCTTTCTTAACTTTCTCCTTCCAGCTAAATCCTTTCTCCTTTCTACTCCTATAGCCTTAACCATATCTCTCTTATAGCACTTGCCACCTTGCCACAGAAGTTTATGTCTCTGTCTCCTGTTAAACCATGACCAGAGACTTTTATTCCTAGCACCTTCCATACTGTCCTGACATACGGTAGGTACTTAATATATGTTCACTGAGTGGATGATATGAGCCTCAGCTTCCTCATTTCTATAAGATAGAAATGAATGACTTGTCAATAGGTTATCCAACGAGTAAGATATGGAGTAGGGACTGATGTAAAGTCTGTTTTCCCCACCCCTGCCCCCAAGATACCTTGCATTTGGTGCTCAGTTGTAGGACCACATGGGGTAGAATGTGAGTGTTGGAAGTGAAGGAAGCGTCTGATTTAATTAGTAGAATACAATTTTCTCTCTTACCTCTAATTATTAGCAGTTTTAAAACTGTGTTCTCTCCACTAAGGTATATGGCTGGGGTTACAACGGCAATGGCCAGCTGGGGCTGGGAAATAACGGCAACCAGCTGACCCCTGTGAGAGTGGCAGCTTTGCACAGTGTGTGCGTGAATCAAGTAAGTGCGGCAGATTCCATCTTTCTTGCCCTGATGAAACTAGGGATATGCTGGAGAGTCACTCTTCTATACATCTTTTTGGGAAATATCCTGAGCCTTTGCCATCCACATATAGTAGGATGTCTTCCCTAAGCCTTCGTGACCAGAAGAAAGACCATGTGCTGGTACAGCAGCCTTGAGAAGTCAGAAAACCAATGGAAAAATCCTGCAGTGATAAAATTTAGGCTTTTCTGGTGCTTATTTAATGTTTCAGAGAATGTCGTTCCACATCTGATGATGAATTGACATTCTGCAGGAGCTGGCCGTGATTTTTAAGTAGATGTTTTCCCCATCCTTCTCGTTCTTCTGTTTGTAGTAACCATTTAAATTTACTTGCAGATTGTCTGTGGCTACGCACACACTCTAGCACTAACAGATGAGGGCTTGCTCTATGCCTGGGGAGCTAACACGTACGGGCAGCTGGGAACTGGCAATAAAAGTAACCTGCTAAGCCCAGCACACATCATGGTGGAGAAAGAAAGGTAATGTGGCTGTAGCGTGTCTTGTGACTGTGCGTGCATTGTGGGCCTATGTGCTGGAGCTGTGATTCTGTGACCCTTCTCTTGATAACTTGTAGTTTCCTCATTGCTCAAGCAAATACCACAAAATGGATGTCATCACAGCGATGCTTTCTCCCTGCGCACTGGTGCTCTGGGGCTGGCTGCCGGTTATCCTCGGTCCTGGGCGCCTCTGTTACTCCACAATGCATGTGGTGACCTCTCCTGGTCTCTCCTTTCTTTTCTGGGTTCTGTTCACTTTCAGTTCCTGGCTGCTCCCTCTGTGGCTTTCTCTTTACCTGTCTGAATTTCATTCTGCTTATAAATGAAATTTATAAGTAGGATTAAGACCCATCCTGATTGAGGTGAACCACACCTTAACCGAAGTAGCCCTGCTGAAAGGTCCTCCTTAGAGTGGGTTGACTCCCACAGGAAGGGACTGTTTAGGGACATGGTTCCATAGCTCCAAACCACCATAATTACATTCTTACTTTGTGCAAAAGAGTTTGCGCACTAGTCTGAATGAATGTGAAGTTGATAGGATTCTTATGCCGCTTTCCAGCTGTGATTGATAGGCGTGAATGCATCTTGGTATAATTCCTACAAATCTGTTGCCCATTTAGTAGGAAAGTAAAATAGGGTCTATGACCATGTTCAAATTCATGGTGTAGTACAGTCTTTTCCTGTGAACCACCTAAAACAACGATGAAATAAAATCTGCTCTTGAAAGAAAGAATATCTATTTAAATATTGATTTGATTTAATACATGTTACTGGAATAGTTGTTTAATGTTTGTTCAACCAAATCATCATGCCTTACCCACTAAGACTTGGAGTGTTGGCTTCTGATTCTGGCACCTGCCTAGGAAGCAAACTTTAGAAATGTAGTTAGTTTGGCTTATGTCTGTCCATGGCCATCTAGACTAGTGCTTTTCAGTTGTTTGAGCTGATGGGAGTTCTGGTGGGAGATGAGGGGAAGAGTTGTGTTTATAAGTATATGGAAGACATAGTATATTTTTTTATTAGCGAAGTTGTGAGTTTACAGAACAATCATGTATACAATACAGGATTCCCTTATATCACCCTATTATCAGTACCTTGCGTTGGGGTTGTATATTTGTTATAATGGATGAAGGCACATTTTTATAATTGTACTATTAAGTATATTCCATGGTTTAACTTAGTGTTCACTGTTTTGTAGTATAGTTCCATGGATTTTTAAAAAAAATTTTATTTGGTGTTACTATAATATAACCTGACATTTTCCTTTTTAATCATATTCACATATGTGTATTTCGTTGTTGTTAATTGCATTCACAGTGTTATGCTACCATCACCACCATCCATTACCAAAGCGTTTCCATCACTCCAGATAGGAACCCTGTACATTTTGAGCCTTAACTTCCCATTCCTATCCCCATTCTAGATGGGGATATTCTAGATTCTGACTCAAAACATGGTACTTTTTGCTATGGTCCAAGCCGCTAGAACTGTCTGGTCATTTTGCCAGGGTCTACGTTCCTCATTTATTTTGATCTCTAGTCCTTTTCTTCCTGTTTTCCCCGACAGTATATGTTATTTGTCCTAATAGAGAAAGAGTTTAGGATGAGAAGTGGGGCGGTCAGGAAGGGAGTCACGCGGTGGCCGGTCCTTCTCTTTTGCTTTGGTCAGTGTGACCTGATGGCTAACGTCCCTGGAACTTGGGTTGTTTTTTGAGCTGTTCTTAGCCCGAGCTTTTTAATTACCTTGCGCTGTGCAATGGATGTCTGTGGTAAAGAAATAACGAGTGTTTCTCCTAAAACGTTGCAGGGTGGTAGAGATCGCGGCCTGCCACTCTGCCCACACGTCTGCTGCCAGGACCCAGGGGGGCAGCGTGTACATGTGGGGCCAGTGCCGGGGCCAGTCCGTGACCCTGCCCCACCTCACCCACTTCTCCTGCACCGACGACGTGTTCGCCTGCTTCGCCACTCCCGCCGTCACGTGGCGCCTCCTGTCCGTGGGTAAGAAAGCTCAAGGCGACAGCCGCTGAGAAAGAACTAACCATTGTTTCTTTGCATTTGCTGGTGGTGGGCTTTTACGTTCTGGGATGTTTAATACTTTTCCCCAAATTAGATTTGTGCAATAGGTTTTATTCATATATTATTAATTAATCCCGCAGACTTGGTAGTTTCTCTGTCTTAAGTGCTTTTGTTATACCAAATTTATTTATTACGTTATATTTAATATAATGCTAACGAAAAATGAACTTTAAAAAAAGTGAAGAACCTGTGTTTCTCTGTAAGGTGATGAGATAACCTTGCCTTCTTTCACTCTCTCTTTTGCTTTCATCTGATGCCAAATGCTTTTATTGCAAAGGGCATCAGAAAAAAAGAGGCATTATACAGGGAGCAAGATTCAGGGTGATCTTTGGTCACATAACTGTGCTTTTTCTGAATGTTGTGTTCTCTAAGAGTCCCTTGTTAGGCAGGCAAGATGGCGGCGAAGGGAGGTGTGGAATTGAGTTAATCCTCTAGAACAGCTAGTAAATAGCCAGGAACTGAATGGAACAACTGTTTGGTGACCATCTGTGACTGGACGCAGTCATGTACTGCCAGTCTGGAATGCGTGGAAGGGCCAAGGTCACACCACAGAACTGTGAGTAAAGCCTCGAACCACGGAGGCTGGTCCTGTCCTGCTGCACGGCAGGCTGCTGGAGACACTTCCCGGCGGGGAGAAAGGCAGACTCCACCAGGAGCAAGAGAAGGTAGCTCAGCCAAGCTCCAGTTACAGTTTTAATGAACAAATCTGGACTTCTGAATACAAGCTCTGAGCACAGATAAATTTAGAGAAGGCAGGAAAGTAACCCTGAGGTCGCTTCCTCCCAGAAGAGGGGAAAAGAGATTGACTAAGAAAAAGAAACAAACAGAGGTTTCTGGACTTGGTCAAGCTCAGAACACTGGAAAAAGGCTGTGCCCTTTGTGGAGCCAACTCCAGTTGGGAACAACTCCGGCTCATGACTGGGGACCTTTGGGGACTGGGGACTAGCTCTCAAAAGGGATTTTAGCTTATTTATTTTTTCCTTCTCTCCCTTTTTTCCCCCTCAAGTACTGTAAGTACCTCATTAAAAAAAAGCCTCAAGCATTTTTAATTTTCAGCCCAGACCCAGGCAAGGGCAGAGTTAAAATAGCTTTGACACTCAGAGTAGCAAGTCAAATGAAGGAGGTAATTCCCTAGAGGGCATTTCTTCCCCAGGAAAAGGGAGCGGGGGAGCCAGCACAAGCCCTGGCCCTCATTCAGAGAATTCGCATCCCAGGGACTGGGAACAAGAAACAGCTTAAGCTTGCGTTCCACCTCAGCCTGTCTCACCCGTGGCCCTGGCAGGGTGAGAATTGAAGGCTCCACACCACTGTAAGCCAGTGGGCAGCTGCAGGCTGACAGGTGGCACCTGCTGGGCAGGAGAGTAAACGCACAGGGTCTAGAGGCTCCACAGCAAAGTCAGATAATCTGCTGGGTCTCACCCTCAGGGAAAACGGGTGCTGTTAACACCCCCTCCTGAGACCTGGACCTGCCTTGTCTGGGAAAATCTGATTGCGGTCCATCATATCTGGGGAGACCCTCCTCAAAAAAAGGTAGGGAAAGCCTTATTGAGCAAAAGGGGGAAGAGAGAGGGTGGCTGCCGTGGCTCAGCGGGCGGAGCTCCGGCCTGCCGTGCTGGAGGTCTGGAGTTCGATCCCTGGTGCCTCCTGCCCATATGCAAATTAAAAAAAAAAAAGGGGGGGGGGAAGAGAGAAATGAGACAAAATGAAGTTTCAGTGGCTGAGAGATTTCAGATGGAGTTGACAGGTTATCTGGAGGTTATTCTTACACATTATACAGACATCCCTTTTTAGTTTATGGTGTTGGAGTGGCTGGAGGGAAGTATCTGAAACCGTTGAGCTGTGTTCCAGTAGCCTTGATTCTTGAAGACTATTGTTATAATTGTATAGCTGTTACAGTGTGACTGAGTGATTGTAAAAACTTGTTGCACCTTTTATCCAGGACAGATGAGTAAAGAAATAAGGAATAACAAATAAATCAATAATAGGGGCGATATGGGCTAAAGAAAATTGGGTAGATTGAAATACTAGTGGTCAGTGAGAGGGAGTGGTAACAGGTATGGGATGTATGAGCTTTTTAACTTCTTAATTTCTTTTTCTGGAGTGATGCTGATGTTTTAAAAATAACCATGGTGATGAATATACAACTATGTGACGGTACTGTGAGCCACTGACTAAATGCTGTGGATGGACTGTGTGTGTGCGAAGATTTCTCAATAAAAATATTAAAAAAAAAAATCTGAACAGCTTACTTTGCAGAAGTAGAAAAACCAATAACTAGATTTATTTGGAAGGGCAGGGACACCCTGAATAGGTAAAAAATATCTTGAACAAGAGGAATGAAGTGGGAGATCTCCCACTACCTCACTTAAATGCATATTATAAAGCTACAGTGGTCAAAACAGCTTGGTACTGGCATGAAGAAAAATATACTGAGTAGTGGAATCAAATTCAGTATTCAGAAATAGACCCTCTCATCTTTGGACAGTTGATCTTTGATAAGGCCTTCAAGCCAGCTCAACTGGAACAGAGAAGCCTCTTTAATAAATGGTGTTTGGAGAACTGGATATCCATCCTCAAAAGAATGAAAGAGGGGCAGGCCACGGTGGCTCAGCAGGCAGGAATGCTTGCCTGCGATGCCAGAGGACCTGGGTTCGATTCCCAGTGCCTGCTCATGTAAAAAAAAAAAAAGAATGAAAGAGGTCCCATATCTCACACCTTATATCAAAATTAACTCAACATGGATCAAAGACCTAAATATTAGAGTTTAGCCCATAAAACTTTTGGAAGAAAATGTAGGAAAATGTCTTATAAATGTTCTGATGGGAGCTGGTTTCCTAGACCTTACAACGAAAGTGTGGGCAATGAAAAAAGAAACATAAAATTAAACACTTTTGTGGATCAAAGGACTTTGTCAGGAAAGTAAAAGGGTAGCCTACACAATGGTAGACAATATTTGGAAAACACATATCAGATAACAGTTTAATATCCAGACTATATAGAGATTCTACAACTCAACAACAAAAAAGACAACCCAGTTAAAAAATGGCAAAAGACATGGACAGTTTTCCAAAGAGGAAATACAGATGGCTCAAAAACATATGAAAAGATACTCAAACTCATTAGCTATTAGGGAAATGCAAATAAAATCCATGAGATATCATCTCACACCTACTAGAATGACCATTATAAAGAAAACAGGGAACTACAAGTGCTGGAGAGGATGTGGAGAAAGAGGCACGCTTGCATACTGTTGGTGGGGTGTAGAATGGTACAGTAGCTCTGGAGGTAGTTTGGCAGTTCCTCAGGAAGCTAAGTATAGAATTGCCATATGATTCAGCAATTCTATTACTAGGTATATATTCGTAAACAGCCCAAGTGCCCATCAGTGGATGAATGGCTAAGCATATGATGGAATATTACACAGCTTTAAGACTTTATAGCATGTAACAACATGGATGAACCTTGAGGACATTATGCTGAGTGAGACCAGCCAGAAACCAAAGGGTAAATACTGTATGGTCTCACTGATGTGAACTAACATAGTGAGTGAATTTTGAGAGTTCAAGTTGAGAACACAGGTCATCAGGAGATAGAAGAAGGGTAGAGACTGGGCATTTGCTGCTGATGTAGTACAGAATGTTCAACAAGATTGAGTATGTAAAGATCCAGAAATGGAGAACACAGTACTATCTGATGGTAGCACAATATTGTTACTGAACAAAGCTGAGTGCGAGTATGGTTGAGGAGGAGGGCTGGGGGCAGATATGACACCAGAAGGAAAGATAGAGGAGAAAGACTATGACTGTATAACTTAGTGATGGCTAGAGTGGACAAGGACGGTGATTAAATAAATGTACAAGTATAAGAATGTTTTTGCATGAGGGAGAGCAAATGAATATCAGCATTGCAAGGTGTTGAAAATGGGATGGTTTACGGGAAAAAATAGAGTCGATACAAGCTAGGGTCTTTAGTTAATAGTAATATTGTAATATGCTTCCATTGAATGTAAAAAGGCAATATGCCAAAGCTAAATATCAACAAGTGGGGGTATGGGGAAGTGTTATGGGATTCTTTGTAATAGAAATAGAATTGGCCTCATATGGATTGTGATGGTCTTGGCATGGCTATGTGATTGTACTGGGAAGTATTGATATTTTAATTAGGTTGCATTGTGTGATGTGTGAATAAAATTATCTAAAAATTAAATACAGGGCGGGCCACGGTGGCTCAGCAGGCAAGAATGCTTGCCTGCTATGCCAGAGGACCCGGGTTCGATTCCCGGTGCCTGCCCATGTTAAAAAAAAAAGAAAGCTATCAGTCCTTTAGAAAAAAACTAAATAAATAAAAAATAAAAATTAAATACAAGTGCTGGGGAAAATGTGGAGAGAGAGATGTACCTATTCACTGTTGGTAAGGAAGCTGAGAGGCGCAGCCCCTTTGGAGGGCAGTGTGGTAATTCCACAGGAGGCTGGGGTGGTGCTGCCGTATGATCCTGCAACCCCGTAGTTAGGTATTTACTTGGAGCAACTGAGAGCAGGGAAATGAATTGACAGTTGCACACAGTAGTGTTTATGGTGGCAGTGTTCAAACATCGACTGAGAATGGAAGCTGGAACTGTGGTATATACACAAAATGGACTGTTGAGGGTCTGGATGGACTTTTGAGCATCTGGAAGAAGGAATGAAGTTGTGAGGCATGCATCAAGGTGAATGAACCTTGAGGGCAGTATGTTGAGTGAAACAAGCCAGAAATGGAAAGATACATATAGTAACACCCCACTAAGATGGACTAACTATAATGTACAAACCCTGAGAATCATAGGTTATCAGATGAAGTCCTATTATAAAGGTTCCTAGATTGTAAGCTCTTACAACAGTCGCAGCTATTCTGGATGGTAGTAACTGTGATAACTAAATTCTGAGGTGCTGAGCTCTTTGTGTATAAACTGGTCATTCCCTGGAACCTCGGGTATTCATGTAACGCCTGAGACTTAGAGCCAGGGTTCTGCAGCTACGAAAGTCTGCTGTCACCCCACACAGCAGCTGTTACAAAGAGTGAAAAAGTGATCAAACTTTAGTTAGAGATATGAATGAAGCTGATTTGGGTAGGACTAAGGGAAATCAGACTAAAGGGTAAAGGATGATATTGACTGATTTCAAAACTTCATCTTCTGTTGGAGACCAAATATTTTGACTTGTTTGGTCAGCTTATTCCAACACCATAATCACATGGAACCTTGAATAGGGAGTGAGATCTTGTTGGTTTGTTTAGGTTGGTGTGATGCCACGATACATCCCAGAGTAATCTGGGCAGAAGATTAAAAAGTATTTACAAAGTCCCCTTGAGGGCCTGGGGAAAAAGGTGGAAATATTAAACTTCCTCACCTGAGGAAGACCTAACACTCTCACAGTCATTGAGGCCTGCTGATTTGATGGGCCAGACCCTCGATCTTGGGGCTTGCCCTTGTGAAACAGATTCCTGCTGGAAGGAAGCTAAGCCTGCTTATGATTGTGCCTAAGAGTCACCCCCGGAGAACCTCTCTTACTACTCATATGCGGCCTCTCTCTCAAGGCAGCTCCGCAGGTGAACCTACTGCCCTCCCCTAACGTGGGACATGATGCCCAGGGGGTGTCAGTCTCCCTGGCGTGAGTCTGGCCATGGCAACATGGGAGTGAGAAAGCCTTCTTGACCAAAAGGGGTAAGAGAAATTGAACAAAGTTTCAGTGGCTTAGAGCTTTCAAATAGAGTTGAGAGGTCATTCTGGAGATTACTCTTATGCAATATATAGGTATCCTTTTCAGTTTTTGGGGTATTGGAGTAGCTAGAGGGAAATACCTGAAACTGTTGAGCTGTAATCAAATAGTCTTGATTCTTGAAGATGATTGAATAATTATAGAGCTTTAAAGTGTGGCTGGGTGATGGTGAAAACCTTGTGACTAACACTCTCCCTTTTTCCTGTGTAAGGACAGATGAGTATGAAAAAAAGACAAAAAATAAATAAAAATAATGGGGGGAAGAGGGAATGGGATATTTTGGGTATTCTTTTTACTTTTATTTTTATTTTCTTAAAAAAAATGTACAGA
Organism: Myrmecophaga tridactyla; assembly: GCA_004026745.1. Lineage (NCBI taxonomy): Eukaryota > Metazoa > Chordata > Mammalia > Pilosa > Myrmecophagidae > Myrmecophaga > Myrmecophaga tridactyla. The sequence goes on from PVIY010024631.1 coordinate 30,555, forward strand.
GCTCCTATTGGGAAGATGGAAATATATGTATAAATGGATGGTAGTGATGATAACACAACAATGTGAACATAATTAACAGCACTAAAATATATATCCAAATGTGGTTAAAAGGAGGAAATGTTTTATTGTTTATAAGGTAATAGGGTAACAATTTTTAAAAATCCTTGAAACTGCGCTGTACAAACAGTGAACTCTAGGTTAAACTATGGATTATAGTTAATAGTACAATCATAATAATGTTCTTTCACCAGTTGTAAAACATGCAAAGTATTAATAATAGGGTAGTATATGGGAATACTATATTTTATACATGACTTTTCTGTAAACCCACAATTACTCCAATAAAAAATTTTTTTTTAAAAGAGTCTGTTGTTGATTGTAAATGTTAAGATGTCTTAAAGCTGGTAGTCATTAATCAGGTGGTTTTCATCTCTTTTTTTCTCTATTTTGGGTGGTATCATAGCATCTCCAGTTGTGGCAAATATAACTTGTGTGGCCATTTTTATTTTATAATCAATAGTCGCTGTTTCCTTTGTTGTAATCTTAACAGATTTTTTTGGGGTGGGTGTGCATGGTCCTGGAGTTGAACCCAGGTCTCCTGCATGGAAGGCAGGCATTCTAACCACTGAACTACCTGTGCACCCCAATCTTAACAGTTTTTAAAGTTAAGTTTGGGAAACTCTGGTCACTGGATATTTCTCCCAGATAACTTTCCTGTCCACTTACCAAAAGTCAGAAGTGACTTTTTTCTCTTAGTTTATGATCTCAGCTGAGTGGTAAGAAGAAAATTATTTGATGAATTCATACCTTTAAGGAATATTTCTTCTCTGAAAGGAGGTTCAGTATTTATTGCCAGAAATATAGAGAGGGGGGAAGGGTCATTTCAACTTTTATAACAAGAGGCAGAAGTTGAGGCACTGCCCAGAAGCTATTTTGGGGTCCATTCTAGATCCCTGGACTTTTTCCCCCGAATTAATCATTTTCGTTGTTTTATTCAGTGGTGATCGAGGTTACAGGACATGCCTGATTTTTGAAAGGTTATCCTCCATCTCAGGGAGCTCTGTTTGTGTAGGGTCTCGGGAAGGGCTGCAGGCTATTGGTGGTGGGACCCGAGCTTCCAGCACACCAAGCAAGCATGCATTAGAAGACTGACCTTCAGTGTCAACAGTAACTGGGCAAATGGTGTTTCCTTGGGATTCCAGTAGTAAAACTTGTGAATAAGCCTGTTTGTAAGGTTTCAGCCTAGACGTTAGCTTGGTCCTTCCCTGAGTTGCCCCGGTAGCACAGTGTTCCTGAGAGACCCAGGGTTCTGCCCAGGCTTGGAACTGCAGTTCTTGCAGAGAGTTGGACCCATCTCCTGTGTCCTTAGCAGCTTTGTTCATGCCCCATGAGACTTCTACATACAAAGCACCAGAATGTGTTTCAGGAATTCAAACTAGTACCTTTGCTGTTCTGCATAATCATCCCTGTCTGCAGTTTACAGTAGAACTGTAAAACAGTTCTACTTCCCTAGAAGTTCTCCTTCTTATCAGGTAATGTGCTCACATGCCTTTGTAAAGCTGTTCCCTTTGTGCACACGGTATAGCTAAGGACGTTTGCTTTGTGTTTAGATGGTGTGTAAAGATTATTGTTTGTACATTGGTTTTTAGGCTTAAGAAGAATGTTTAGATTCTAGGCCCTTAGGAAAAAGGGTTTCTCTACTTAGGAGCAAGACAACTTCAGTGATAAGTTTGTTTCTTGGGACTGTGCCAACCCTGTGATTACCCCAAAGCAGAGCAGAGATGTTCTGAGTTCAGTGGAAGAAAATGTGTAAAGGAAGAAAATTTGTAAGTTCTTAGCTCTAGAAGAGAACCACTCAAGTGGTTCATCATGGACTACCAACAGCTTTTATCTTTTTCAAATATACATTTCTGATGTCTAACTTAGTGTGTAAAACTGGTACTTGGCCTTTCCAAGTACCTGTATTTTTTTTTTTGATTGTTTATAAACTCAGGATGTTTATTTTAATACTGTGAGATTGATTTGTCAAATAAGGCATGAACTTTTTTGAAAAAAAAATTTACAGAGTTAACCACCACACTAATGATTATCTTGCTGAAGTCTTTTGAATCCTGAATATGTTTTCTCAGCTTTCCTCATTAACCTTGTACTTATTGCCTACAGAGCATGAAGACTTTTTAACAGTAGCGGAGTCCCTGAAGAAAGAATTTGATAGTCCAGAAACTGCTGATCTGAAATTTCGCATTGATGGGAAATTTATTCACGTGCATAAAGCTGTTTTAAAAATCAGGTACTTTTGCGTAAGCTTTGGGGCGTTGATAAGCTGACTTTCTTTTTGCCTTCTCTAATTCTTTGATATTCAACAAAATGAGGATGAAGTAATTCCCTTGTTAGTAGAGAGAAATGTTATAACTTAATATTTTGTAGTTGCAGTCAGTTGTTTTAATAACTTTTCCGCAAATATTGTTGAAGAGTTTTGTGAATATGTTCCTTTTAGGAAAAGTACAAATGGAAGTATAAGTATTTGTCTGTTATTTTTTAGATGAAGTTTCTTCTGAATGCGTCCATTGAAAAATTTATTTATATGATTAAAAAAATAACAAAGAATATCAGTGAAAAGTGTTTATGTCTTTTTCTACTCTTAATTGAAAGATTCATTTTCCCCAAGTAGGAAACACTCGTAGTCAAAGAAACAGGCCTCTGGCTCTGCAGGCCTTCTAATTTCTAGTAGAAGAAGCGTTCTTTAGTATAAACGGCAGGACTTCCTTGGTGTAACTGTGAGAAACAGCACACATGTTAACAACTATTTGGGCTGTACCTCACTAAAGTTCCCACCCAGAGAAAGAGGCACAAAAATTCAGACCATCAAGGGTTCAGCTGGGCCATTTACAAATTGTTTTGGAAACATAGTTAACAACCTATTTACAAAATGACCTGTGTCTTACAGGAGAAAATCCCTGTGTCATACTCATTACTTGGTTCAATTCTCCAAACCACAGTATGGCTTGAAAAGTTGAACCGGAGATGCCTTTATCTGTAAGTCTGTGGCCAGCCAATCTACTCCTTTTATGTATGGTTTGAAAGAGCATCTTACTGGCCCAGGATCATATATTAGTAATATTCAGACATATTTGCATTGTTTTCTGACCCCTTACATCTTATTTTCCTTTCTTAGGCAACTATTTCTTTATTACTCAGATAGAGTAAGTGGAGCCATTCCTTTAGCATTTTAAATGGATTTTGAAAATATTTTGTATTTCTTTATACTGTATCTCATTTTAAAAGGATATAAGAAGATAGTTTATTTAAAAACATAAAGCGTATTCTCCTTTAAGAAAATCCAGAACTCAGAAATCAGTTCCTCGTACAGGTGGATTTGTCATGTAAATATACAATACAAATAGAGCCTCTTAGGTTCTCTTGAAATACCTGACTATTCCAGTGTTTTTGGAGTTTTCAAAGGAAGTACATGACGGGCTTGGGAGGAGAGGAAAGAGGGCAAGGAATGCAGAGATGCAAAGTCAGGTAATGCTGTTTTGAAGATGATCAGAAAGGAAGAAAAAATTGTCCTGTAAGTCAACATTACAATAATCAGCTGAACTTAGTTCACTTAACATTTAAAATAATTTTAAGAATATGCTGGTTATATAAAACAAAAATAAATGAATCATTCAAATGATTTTAATATATAGGTTTGAAGTTCTGACTCTCATTTCTGAAACTCTTTTCGTATCATTACTTAAGATACATTTCTGTACAATATCTTTAAAAATCTACTACAAAGGGACAGAGCCCTGGTTTGAATAGACTGTCTAATGGAAACACTAAAACTGTTGAAATGCTAAGTACTTGTAGACTCCATGCATAATCCTTAGTATTTAATAGGTGATGTTCACCAGAACTGAAAGTTAGTGCATATGAAAGGCATCTGTGAAAACCTTTGCAGGTAGAATGTCAGGTGCCTGTGGAAGATTCGTGGCCCTAGTGTGCGCAGGCCTGAGTGCAGTGGGCAAACATTTTTTTTTCCTGATTTCACCTGCTTGACCAGGTAGCTTGTTCTCTGTGGAATTACTGTGGAGAATGCCTTTTCGTTACTCTGTTTTAGGTGTGAGCACTTTCGATCTATGTTCCAGTCTTATTGGAATGAGGACATGAAGGAGGTGATAGAAATAGACCAGTTTTCTTACCCAGTGTACCGTGCCTTTCTCCAGTACCTGTACACGGACACGGTTGATCTGCCGCCTGAAGATGCCATAGGTACCTCAGCTCCCGCGGGGTCGCCCAGCCGTGTGGCCAGGACGTACCTCCTCGTGCTTCTCCAGTGCTCTTGGCCTTTTCAGGATTTTAAGATTTGAAGTCTTTAAATGTCTTTAAAATAGCATTGTCCAATTGGCATGATTAATAATTGTGAACACAGTTTATGACTGTGGGCTTATTTTAGTCTTTTAATACTCTAGTATCTGTTGCGAATTGGGATTTAGCATATCATTGTTGTGGCAAGACAGTTTATCTTGAATTTATAAACAGGATGAAGGGGGCAATGCCTCTTCTCTCTCATTTGTACTGTAGAAGAAATTGCAAAAAGTGAGTCGCAGGGAGGTACGTTTTGGAGGTGGGAGGATGTAGGGAGTAAAAAAGAGAACATATTTAATAGAATTCGGAGTGTTACTCACTAAGGAACTTCTTCTGACTTATCTAAGTAACTGCGGTCACCAAAATGAAATATGTATGTTTAAAAATTATGAAATTATTGTAAATTTGATGAAACCTTTCCATGCTGTTTACTTGTAGGTCTTTTGGACTTGGCGACATCTTATTGTGAAAACAGACTGAAAAAACTCTGCCAGCACATCATCAAGCGAGGAATCACTGTGGAGAATGCCTTTTCCTTATTCTCTGCTGCAGTCCGATACGATGCAGAGGTAACATAAAACAGCCGGCTGAAAACTGAAACCACCCTTAGCTCACTTAATGCTCATTCCCCCCCTTTCTCTTGCATAAAATAGAGGAACATACTGAGTAGGCCACCTTTGTTTAAGAATCTACCAGCTGATAGATCCTTAGAAAATTAAGTCTGACTTTGCTTCTTTGTTCTCTGCTCATAGTTTCAAAATGGTTCTTCCTCTCCTTCTGTTTTAAACTCAGAAAAGAAACTGACTGACTGAGGTCCCAGCAGCTGTACTGCAGCTTGGAAAACAAATACCCTGTTGGACTAATAAACATATTTTAGCGTCTATTTTTTTTTCAAGACCCACCAGGCTGTCTCCGAGACTCGACCCAGCCATACACCAGGATGCTGTATGAGTTCTGTGTGTGCGCTGTGACATTCTGTCATTGCCTAATTATAACTCACAATTACCCATGTTAACAACCTGCTGTGGACTCTCTTTTGTTTTTTCTTTCTTTTTGCACTGTATTGAGGTCTTAATCTGGGGTTTATGGCTTTCTGGCAGATCTAGGAATGAATGGACTTCCAGAAGTCTAAAATTTTGTGTTTCTGTTTTAAAATATATTTTCTTGAGGTGAAGAACCAAAGCATTGAGTTGTAAGTGCCCCACTAGTGGGAACTTTACTTTTGTTCATCTCTGTACCCTGTAGTGCTTGGCATGTTTTAGGTAGTTGATCATAAATATTTGAACTGCATTCAGGATATAATGAGTGAGCGAGCCGGCTTGACAAATTCAAAGAGAATTAAAGGGAGAAAGAGATAGCCTTAGAGGTTCAAAATTCCCAGCTAGGGTATATACCTCAATTGGTAGTTAGTCTCTTCTTAGGGTATTTCGTCAATCACTTGACAAGGCAGAATACTACCTAGCATGAGGACTCTATCAGATTCCCACAAAAATCTGCAGCTGGGACTTGGGAAATGCAGCAGAGGACATAACTTCAAATTTATCACAGGGATTGAAATCGACCTTGTGTCTTGTATTCTCAAAATGTGTCCTATTTTTATGTTTGAAATTTTATTATGATTATAAATATTTGATAAGGTCAAGCATAGCTGACTTTCTCTGCAGCCTGACAATAGATGGGTCAATCAAAGTAAAATGATTTCTAACAGCAAATGGAGGTTTGTTTCTTTTTTGACCACCCTTCCTGTGACATCATAAACTTCATTATTAGAAGTGCTATTTTCTATTTTCACCGAGTGATAAAATTTTAAATCGGTCTGAAGCCTTTTCTCTATACTTGGTGGTTGATTCCAGAACCTTTGCAGTCTGTCCACCTCCTTCTTCCCGCACATGAGCTCTAGGCCTCCACTGGGATTTAGAGTCAGGAAACCTGGGCAGACGTCTCGGATCTAGTTGCTGAAAAGTTCTTCCTCAATCTTCAGCTAAACTTGCTCCATAGAGTTTATAGAAAAGTCTCTGCCTCTTCTACCCATGCCAGTTGATTCTCTCCTCTGCTAGCTTTCAGTTTTCTCATCCTAAATACAAATTAAAACTGTCCTTTAGAGTGGCAGCACATGTGGGTGACCCCCAGAGTCTGTCCCAGGGCAGGCACATAGTTGGCACTCAAAAACATATGCTGAATGAAATGAATGATGAATGGATGTGAGACACCTCATCTTGAACATGTGCTTTTTTAAAAACATTGAAAAAAATCCCAAACCCACAAATATTACACCTTCATATAGAAAAATTAGAAGAGACAGAGAAGCAGAAAGAAAAGTAATCACTGCTGCTTCCTTCTTTCCTGGTAACATGTTCATATTTTGATGAAGGGGTATGTTTTTGGCTTCTACTAGTAACTGTAAAATTGACTAATGCATTTTTACATTTTATTTCCTTAATGCTGTAGTATGTAGTAAATAAATAAATGAGGTATTTTGAGTACAAAAATAAAACCTACTTACTCTGTTAGTTGATGGGAAGCTACTACTAAGTCAGATTGGAAATTAACTTCAAAAAGTGTTTTCAGAGGCGCAAGTTTGGGATGCTAGACGACTTTCCCTCCACTCTGTGGCTTGTAAACTAGGAAGATAGGGGCCAGCTGTTTCTCATATTTCTTTTCTTTTCTGTAAAAGTTGTTGCAGTTCCTCCAAATCCCCTTTTGACAAAATAATTTTGAAGGAAGTTTACAAAGATAAAAGCAAAAATTTACTGACTTAGGATACACAGTGGTAGAATGCTCACCCACGGTGCAGGGGACCCAGTTCAATTCCTGGACCGTGCACCCCCCCACCCCCACCCCCCAAAATGTATCGGCTCGGGAGTTATTAGGATTTTAAGACATGAGCTGATCATTGTGGAGCCCTTACTTTATGAATACATGGTTTAACTTTCTGCAAGTTTTATAAAAGTAGAGAAAGACTTGAAAAAGGAACA
>PVIY010024632.1:0-37778 GCA_004026745.1 Myrmecophaga tridactyla
CCTTCCCATGTAAGAAAGAGCCTCAGTTGAAAGTTAGATGCCTTTCTTCTGAAGAACTAATGAAATAAATCCCCTTTTATTAAAAGCCGGTCTGTCTCTGGTGTGTTGCATGCTGGCAGCTAGCAAACTAGAACAGACAAAGGCTTCTGCCCATCTCTCTGATCCCTCAGTTTCTTTTCTAAGTTCTTTTCTGATGATCCACTGAGTGGGGTCAGGGATGGGGGCTTTTGTTCTTTCAAAAGAAACTCATCATGGGTATATATATATATATAGTCATTTAAAAAGGGATGCAAGTAGTTCTGAAGTGCACAAAGTAAAAAAAAAAAAAAAAAGTGATGTTCCCCTCTTTATCCCATACTACCCCCATGGAAATGTCTGTTTCTCCTTTTCTACTGAATTATTAACCTCTGTTAATAGTTTGGGGAGTATTCTTTCAGATCTTTTACTACATGTGTACTTACTATGTCGTTTAGGTTATCATTTTGTTTTTCTAAGTAACAATGGGACCATGCCGTGCTCCTTCCCTCCCTTTCCCTCTCCAACTTGCTTATCCTAGCAGATTAGCTGGGCAGTGTGTCCTTGATTTCCTCTGAAATCTTTTCATTTCCTGCTCCAGAAGGAAAATGATGAAGACTAGCCTGCCCCAGAGATAATTTCTCTAGGTCCCTTACTTTTTGGATGAGTCACGAAAGTGAGGTGACGCGGTTCCCCATTTGTGGCAAGCCCAGGGCCTGCACGCAGTTCTCCTGCCTTTTACGTCGCCTGGGCTGTGTGTTTCTAAAAAGTGCCGTCCTGTTATCCTCCCTTTGGGCCCACCCTCCAGCAACCCTGTGAAGTCGGCAGGGCAGCCGCTATTGAGGTTTTGGGGTGTGTAGAGCGGCCTGGAGCCAGGGCTCTGCCCCCTGTGGTTGAGTTTGGTTCTCCCGGGGCTTATTGAGAGGCTGTGCTGTCCGGTGCTGAGGTAGTCGAGACAGCCCGGCCATGGGTCCCACGGAGAGGTGCCGGGGTTGCCCCTTGTGCCCCTGTGAGTGCGGCTCCCTGGAGACCCTCTAGTCGGCCCTAGGAAGGGCCCCGATTCCAGGCCTGGGACCTGGGCTGCTGTCACTAACTGCTCACTCCTCGGGACTCTCTCCCTCCCCCCACTTCCTCTGTCCCTCCCTCCTTCCTGCTATTCGTGTCCATCTGTCTCTCTCCGTGTGTGGTTCCTGCCCCTCTCACTCTGCCATGCCGTCGCTGTCCCGCTGCCCTGTCACATGCCCTCCTTCGTGCCGTGCAGGCGTGCTGGTCGCCATGACAACAGAGACAGGCCCCGATTCTGAGGTGAAGAAGGCTCAGGAGGAGGCCCCACAGCAGCCTGAGGCCGCCGCTGTGACCGCTCCCACGACCCCTGCAGGCCACGGCCACCCGGACGCCAGCGCCAATGAGAAGCACCCGCCCCAGCAGGACACTCGGCCTGCTGAACAGGTATGTGGCCCGAGATGCGGCACCCTGGCAGCCTGGGGCCGAGTGCACGTGCTGGGGCTTCTCCAGGTCACAGGGCCCCAGTGTGGCATCAGGACCAGGGACAGGAGGGAACGAAGACCTAGGAATGGCCCGTGACATGCTGAGCTCAGCACTATTTAAACCTCCCAAACCTAAGAGGGTAACTATTAATTTCCCCCACTTTACACTTGGGGAAACTGAGGCTCAGCAGGATCAAGTGAGTTCCCCAAAATCACATTGCCATAAAGTGACAGAGATGCTTTCTAAAATCCATGTTCTTTCAGCAGTATTAACCCTTGAGCCTGTGCATTCTAAAGGTTGACAAGCTCGGCACAAACCCAGAGCAAAATCCATCACCTTGAAGCTACAAGGGGCTTGAGGTTTCATCTGGTAGCTTCTCTCCCTTAATTCACAGGCCCAGAGAGGGGCAGGGAGTTTGAGGGGGCTAGTGGCAGAGTTAGGTAGGACTCGTGGGCAGGTCCCCAGATTCTCCTCCATTAGATCAGTCCAGAGCTTCTGGCCTAGACTATGTCAACCGAGCCACACGGTGGAGGAGGAGGAGGAGGAGGAAGCAAGACGGATGTTCTGAGAACCCACGTGCCATTCGAGGGAGACCGGACAGCTCTGGCCACAGGGCTGGTTTGGTTTTATGGGGTGTTCCCCATCAGCAAAGACTGCCCACAACAGGGGTGGCCTGCTGCTAAGAACTAGGCCCCTTGCCGTGGGTCCACCCGATTGCACGTGCTCCTCCCTTCTGCATACACCAACCACAGACCTGGTGACCTGGACACCCTAAGGGCCTTGTTGGGTGGCCACTGGCTCTTGTTCAGGGGACCCTCTGAGCCCTAGCTGCCTTCTTGATGCTTCCTGTTTGTATGAAGGGCCGTGGCTTCAAATCACTGACCAGAGTCTTCCCTTGGTTGAACCTCCAGAGCCTAGACATGGAGGAGAAGGACTATGGTGAGGCCGACGGCCTGTCAGAGAGGACCACGCCCAGCAAGGCCCAGAAGTCGCCCCAGAAGACTGCCAAGAAGTACAAGAGTGCCATCTGCCGGGTCACTCTGCTCGACGCCTCTGAGTATGAGTGTGAGGTGGAGGTAGGGGAGTACTCAGCGCCATCTGCCCCATCCCTGGCCGGCCGGGCCCTGAGGGCCAGGGCAGGCTTCTGTGTGACTCGGCCTGGCCAAGCCTGGAGGGCGGCCATTCTTCATGGAGTCCTGGACCAACCGCGGGACCCCGTAGAGATGACCTGGCCCAGCCCTCCTGTGCAGATGGTGGCACCGAGGTTCAGAGAGGGCCGTTACGATTGCAAATAGAGTTAGATGGGGCCCAGGGCTGGCCAAGGAGAGGCTTCTCAGGGTGGCTGTACATTGGCCAACTTGCCACCATCCAAGCACTGATCTGGAGCCCAGTAGGCCTAGGAACTGGGCTTTTCCATCTTACCCAGGAGAGAATGATATTTAAAGTAGGCTCATTTTCTTTATTGGTTGGAGAGAGGGGTCCTCCCTTCCTTGTGAGCTCCATAAACCACCTGTGTCCGGGGTGCCACTTCTAGTCTCTAGGCCAAATTAATCACCTGAGGGATCCATGATAAGTGAGTCTTCCAGACATAAAAAGGGAACCCATTGGAAGGACCCAGGCTGCACAGAAGCCCGTGTGGGATGGCCCTGCCCCATAGTAGGTGGCAGGGAAGATGTCCTCTCTGGGGCTGACCATCTTGACCCCACATTTAGTGGTTCCCTCTCTTTTTATAGGCAAGGACTCACACTGTCATTCTGAAGCCTCACTCTCCCACTCCTTCCTCTCCTAGAAGTTCCATTTCAGCCTAAGCACCATTCCTGGACCTTCTCCGCCTGTGTAGAAGAGTTCAGAGGGTGATCTCACTGCTGAGATTTATAGGAACCACTTTCATTTCTCCCCCAGCCATTTTGACAGGACATGATTTATTACATCGGAACCCTGGAAGGCTGGGTCCCTCTTTTTTGAAGGTTTTTTTTTTTTTAATTTTTTTTTTCCATTAGAAGCTTTCTTTCCCTACTGTACTCCTAGGCGGAAGGAAGAAATGCCTCCTTACTTCTTCCCTCCTCCTCACATAAGATTCTGTTTCAGCCTGGCCTAGAAGAGGGTAGAAAGTTTGGCTGAGGCCAGGTTCACATCTCTGTGGATTCTTCCAGGCTCAGAAATCCCTTAACTTCCAGAAGCTGCTGTCCACAGTCAGGCCTGGTCCCGGGCCCCTGGTGCTCTAGCCAGAACCTGCGGGGCCCCCTTTCTCTCTGCAGCCCCCAACCTCTTTGGGTAGTGACTCCCTCATATCCCCCTGCCCTCTCATCCCTTTATTGGTGGGTTTGGAGTGCTCACCTAGATTCTGGGCTTTGTCACTCTGAATCCTCAGGCCTGGATAGTGATTCAGAGAGGCAGAGAGCCTGGCTGTGCTATGGGGTCGGGGAAGAAGGTAGCTTGCTGACAGCGGTCCTTCCAGCTGAGGCTGACTTAGGTCCCCATGCGCCTCTGTCAAATCCCCCTCAGGCGGGGGAGGCGCTCTAGGCTGGGACTTAGTATAAGGGGAGGGGTTGGGGAAAGAAGAGTCACACCAAGACCCGGAGCCCTAGGCCTTCCCCTTCTCCTCTTGCACCCTTCTCTCCGATTTCTCTTCCTCTCACGCTCGAAGCTTAGGATTTTTGGTTTTTCTGTCCCTCGGGTCTAAATTAGCCTCCTAGTAATTGCTATGAAAGAAGGAGAAATCACTCACTCTCTGCACATTCACCCCAACTTCCTCCCCTCCAAGTTCAAGCTCCGGAAGGACCCCAGCAGGACCTAGGGGAAGTTCCATCTATGAGCTGGGTATTAGAGTCACCTCCAGGATCTTTTGTACTTGGAGAGTAGAGCTAGGGGTGGCAAGAGGGCTAGGATCCTCTCTAGATGCTGAAAGGCTCTTGGGGTTTTCTTGAGTTGTTCCGGTGGAACCTGGGGTATCCCCCAGTCCCTCGCGTGTGTTCTGGCCTCACCGCTGCTCTGCTCTTCTCTCCAGAAGCACGGCCGGGGCCAGGCGCTGTTTGACCTGGTCTGTGAGCACCTTAACCTCCTAGAGAAGGACTACTTTGGCTTGACCTTCTGTGATGCTGACAGCCAGAAGGTACCTAGGCTGGGAGCAGGGCTGGGCAGGGCAGACCTGTGGGGTCGGGGGTCAGCCCTCCTCCCTAAGACCCTCATAGCCAGTTGCTTCCATCAGTCCTCAGGTCCTCTTTAGGTGACCTAATGGGAAATTTGTGTGTCCCCAAGGTTCAGCCAGTTCTCCCACCCCTCCAGTGCTCTGCCTCCTTTCCTCGTCCACTCCCCATGGCTGTTGCTTCTTTTCTTGGTGACCCATAAGTCACCTACAGATGAGTATTTGGAGATCCGAGGCATGGCTGCTCAAGCTGCCGGAGAACATTGGGGAGCTCCCACCCCAGCACTTGTTCCCCACTTTGGGGGTCTCTTGCCTGAGGTTTCTCGTCTGTCCCACTGTGGCTACATCATCTTTTCACCTTAGCTGCCTCAGTGCGATGCCAGCCCCAGGGAACTGTGTCCCAAGGCCTGTGGTGAAACTGGGCCTTGTTCCCTCCATCTCCCATCCCATGGATAGGGGCCAGAAAGTTCAGCCAGGGGAGGGTGTTTCTTTCCCCCAGCCGTATTCAGGCCCTCTTTTCCATCTTCCATCTAAAGAGCTAATCTTCTCTTTCAGAACTGGCTGGACCCCTCCAAGGAGATCAAGAAGCAGATCCGGAGTGAGTGGCTTGCTCTGATTGGGATGGGGTGGTGGGCTGGGCTGGGCTCCAGGCCATGAGGCCACCCTACTTCCAAAGACAGGTTCCAATCCATGAGTCCACTTGCTGTCCACGTCCAGTGCTGGGGACGGCTGGGCAGAAACTGTAATTAACGCTGTTGTGTGGGTGAGGAGTATGAGGCCTAGAGAAGAGGAACGACTGTCCAGAGTCACATTGTGACTTAGCAGAGGAATTATAAACTCACTCAGAATGTCGGCCTTAGGAGGCACATGCAGAGTCATCTAGGACAAGGGAACAAACAGGTGGCCTGAAAAGAGCCACATTCCCATCCAGGGCGGATGCCGCCATCACAATCAGTGACTCTCCTTGGCCTCCGAGTCCCGGTCCACATGGCAGTCAGGGCCATGCCCACGGGCAAGTGTTAGAATGTCAGATGAAAGCTCTTTCCATCCCTGATCTTGGCCAACTCCTGGATTTACAGATGGGGTGACCGAGGCCCAGAGTGAGGCAGTTTGTTCACGGTCCCAGAGTGACCTCCCAACACCTTTCTGCGCCCTTTACAAGGCCTAGTGTGAAGGCTGATGGGCAGTGCTATCGGGCCTGGAGAGGAAAGGCCTGTGGTGGATGGGAGCGGGGCAGCTTTCCAACAGCAGGAGGAGGTCGGTGGCCTCAGCAGGCATCTGCAGTAGGTGGTGACCTGGAGCCCAGAGGCAGATCTGCCTCCACTGCAGGCCCGTCCCCGCTGGCTGTGGTTGGGGTTGGTCTCTCCCAGACTCCCTGGTCCCTGACAGGGAAGCTGTAACTGAGCCCGTTGCCATGACAGCAGGCAGCTGGGGCCCGGGGATGCCAGCTGACTGTGCAGGAGGGGGCTCGAGGAATTCTTCCCGTAGGTTCCGGTCGATTGGAGACAAAGAGGCAGGCACACTGACAGAGCGCTGTCCTTGGGGGGCCTGCAGGGTCCTGGGCTGGGGCTTCAGCCTGTCACCCAGGGGCCCCAGCCCAGCCGGGAGGCCTGTCTCTCATGCCTGAATCTGAGCACGCACAGGGAGCTGAGTGTATTAGGGAAGAACCAGGAGCTTGGTGAAGAGAAGAGACTGGACAGAAGCATAGTGACTCAGCCTGCCTTTCCTGGGCACGGTCCCGGCCCCCATCCCCACAGCCCCTGTCGGCACAGCCTGGGCTTGTGGGGCCCACTCCTCATGGGTCCTCAAGTCATCGAGGAACACTAGTCCTTGGCGAGTGGCCCCTTCGGGGGAGCCCTGCAGCGTCCACCCACTCATCCCGGTTCTGCCTTCTGGGGCCCTATCTTGTCTTCATGACAGTCCCCTGGGCTTTGGAGAGTGACACTCTGAGTCCTGGGTAAGGCCTTCGCCTCCCTGGGTCCCTGCGTCTCCTCGGCAGCTTGTGGGGACCTGTGGGTGGATGGGGCCTGGCTTGCAGTGGGTGCTCACGAGACGTTTTCTTCTCTTCCTCCCACGAGTTATGGTGTGGTGGTGAAGGGGGCAGGCACTGGGGCCGGGGCTCCAGGGTTTGCTTCCAGCTCCACCACTATGCCTGGCATTAGTTAACTGCTCTGTGCCTCAGCTTCCTCACTGGTAATGTGGGGTGGCGATAGCACTTTCCTTTAGAGCCATTAGGGGATTAAATGAGTTATTACGTGGACAATACCTAGGATAGGGCTTGCACACAGCAATGCTCAGTAGGTATTAGTTATTATTATTATTATTAATTTCTGAGACCAGGATTATTCCCCCTGAGGCTGCTTTTTATTTATTTATTTTATTAGAGAAGTTGTGGCTTTACAGAAGATTCATGCATAAAATATGGCATTCCGTATGCTGCCCTATTACTAACACCTTGCATTAGTGTGGTGCATTTGTTACAATTGATGAAAGTACCTTTTTATAATCATACCGTTAATTTTCGTCCATGATTTGCCTTCAGGCTCACGATTTGTGTTGTACCATCCTTTGGATTAAAAAAAAATCTAGTAACATCTATACAACTTAAAATTTCCCCTGTTCACCACGTTCAAATATGTAATTCTGTGCGGTTAATTACATCCAAACCATTGTGCTGCCATCATCACTGCCCATTACCAAAACTTTTTCACCCAATAGAAACTGCACAATTTAAGCATTTCCCCTTTGAGGCTGCTTTTTCTAAGAAGTCAGCTGTGGTCTTGAGCCTGGGGTCTGGGGTCAGATTAGCAGGGTTTGGATCCCCGTTCTCTGCCTCTGACCTCTGAGGGGGCCGGGGAGAGGGACCTTGCCTCTCAGAATCCTCGCCTACAAAAGGGAAACCCCACTCCACCCCATATTAGTGACAGACCCTTCCAATATCAAAAATTTAGAATTGCCATAGCCCAAAGAAAGGTATGGAAGGATCAAAGGTGATGGTGGAGTTATACAGAGAAGATAGGGTTTCACAAATGAATATGATTGCTGAATCATTAAATTGATATCCAGGGCCACGGTGGCTCAGCAGGCAAGAATGCTTACCTGCCATGCCAGAGGACCCAGGTTCGTTTCCCGGTGCCTGCCCGTGTAAAAATAAAAACAATTAAATTGATATCCAGTACTTTAGAGCAGCTAGAAGTAAAAACCTAAAATTGTGAAATTGTAACCCCTGTCAAAGTCTGAAACATGTTCTACCACTAATTGTGGTGCTGTGCTTTGAAATTTATAGCTTTTTTGTATATATGTTATTGTTCACAAAAAAAGAAGGAAAAAAAGTGGATTGTGATGATAAAAAAGTATTTAAACCCTCTAGCCTCCTATATTCTGGAGCAGCTAGAAGGAAAAATCTGAGAGGATCATATGGTAGCCCATGACAAACTCTTGTTTGTTGAAGAGTGCTTTGATAACTATTGCTTTTTTATTTCTTTGCTTTATATATGTGTTATACTGTACAATAAATAAAGTATAAAAAAAAAAGAAAACCTACCTCAGATGATTATGAAGATTAAATTCTTAGAGTGCATGTGAGGCTCTTAGCAAAGTGACCAGCAGTGAGTAAATAGTCACCACGTGACAGCTTGGTGGTGAAGGAGTGAGGCTCAAGGGACAAGGACGGCAGTGATGACATGGCCTTCAGACCCTGCGTGGGCCGCCTCTGTGAGGGCATTTCTAGAGCATGTCCCGGGCCCAAGGGTGGTCTGACCATGGTGCGGGCAGGCAGATTCCTTTCTTTGATTGTGGGCTTTTATTAATTTTGCCCAAAGTCTCATCTCCCACCCCTTCCTCTTGGTTTGCACAGCTTGTTCCATTGAAAACTCAGTCCTCATTCCTCTCTGTATCTTCCTAGACGTGTGCCACTGATTTTCCACATCTAAATGCAGAAGTTAATATTTATCCCTGTAAAATGTCCTTTTGGCCCATCAGTTTTGCTTTTCAGGTCTCTTTTATAATCTAGTTCTGCTATCTGAGAAGTTGACATGGCATAGGACAGCATTTTCCAAAGTGTGTTCTGAGGAATCCTAGGTGCTCTGGGAAAAGGAAATAGCAGATCAAATATGTTTTGGAGGCTCTCGAACACCATGCCTCCCTTACACAGTAGCAGAGTGTGGGTGCTGAAAAGTCCAAAATTAGGAAACCTATTTAATGTGGCTCTTTCCAGACTTCTGTTCTTTCCATTGACATCCCGTGTCTTAGGCTTTGGCATAGGGAAAAGAGCATGGGCTCTGGAACCAAGTGGCTGGGGCTTGAACATCACTTTGCCACCTTCTAGCTGAGGGACCTTGGACTGGTCACTTTACCTCCTGGCTCAGTGTCCTCATCTGCAAAATGGGGATAATCATAGGACTTACTCATAGGGCCATTGCAAGGTTTAGCAAAGTGATGTTTGCAAAGCAATTAGCAGTGTGCCTGGCATGCAGTATTAGTTTTCTTAACCTGGGCCTCAGTCTATCCATCTGTTAAGTGGGGATAATGTTCCAGCCTAGCCTCCCTGGTTGGATTGTCCTGAGGTTATAGATAGGAGAAGACTGTGTAAAAATTGCCCTTTGGATGGTGTGTCTAGGCTACCCTCTGGGTGACGGGGCCTCTCTGATCTCCTCCTATCTTCTCTCAGGCAGCCCCTGGAATTTTGCCTTCACGGTCAAGTTCTACCCACCTGACCCTGCCCAGCTGACTGAAGACATCACAAGGTGAGCATTGTGGAGGGCGGTGGGGGCAGATGTGCTGGCCGTGTGGGACCGTGGATGAGGACAGCTGGCCCTGGGAGCCCCAGGGTGGTATATGACAGCCGCTCAAACTCAGAAGCCTCCCGAAACCAGCAGGCAGCACCGACAGAGAGAGCAGGTCCAGTGCAAAAGGAAGTGGCGCACACGTAGTGGCCAAAAAGGAAGCGGTGCATATGCAGTGGCCAGAGGCAGTGGCCCCTTGACCTGGGAGGAGGCAGCAGCACAGGGAGCAGTGGGGCCCGCTGTGCATTTGGGAGCACAGACCCTCATCTGAAACAGCTGCTGTCCCATTCTCGGCAGCCACCTCCATCTGTGGGAATGGGTTGCATTAGTGAAGTGAAGCTAGAGAGATTTGGGAGTGAAAAAAACCACAATTTGTAAATGCTGGCAACTAATTCAGATTTTAAAAGAAAATTGCGTGGGCCATCTTGGAGTGAGGCTGGCGCACTGGGGGGCCCCCCAGTGTGCCACTTTGGGGTGAAGGAGAGCCTGGCGCGAGGCTGCCTTTGTCCATGGGGCGTGATCCTGCATACACACATTGGCCCCGTGGAGGTCAGGGGAGGCAAGTGGCCTCCCGCGAAGGCAAGCCCAGGTTGCGGGGTAATTGTGAATTGTGGGGACGGCTTTGTTGTGCCGTCAGGTGGCCTGAGAGGTCAGAAGGGGTGCAGATCTCCCGTGCAAAGGCTTGGTGCTGGGGAGGGACAGAAACATCCCTCGGTGGGGGCTTCCATGGGGCTTGTTCTGCCTCTGGAAACTAGAACAGGGTGAGGCCGTTCTCTTTATCCAAGTCCCTTCCAAAAAGATAGGCTCATTTCACAGTGTCTGGGGGTTTTGTCATCCACGCGACGACCCAACTGCAATAACGTGGACTCTGACTGTTCCTGCAGCAGGGGCGGGGCTGCTATGCCAGCTGCTTTCTCCCACTTGGTTCTTCCTACTATCTGTTTGCCAGGCAACCGGCCAAGGCCAAGATGGCAACTCTGGCCTTGGGAACTAAGACAGATGTCCCTGGAACAGATCAGTCCTGAGGCCTTGGCCTTATTAGCCCTGCTCTAAGCCCTGAGGTCATGAGCTTGGGGCTGAGGTGGCAGCAGCAGGGTATGAAACATCTTTCCCGAGGAGGCCCAGAGAGACCAGCATCGCCCCCAGGCCCCGGTCTCTGGGGCAGCTGCACGAGCAGCTGTGGTCTTGTCCAGTCCTCGGGCATCAGGCTTCCAGAGGCACCAGGGGGAGAGTTAACTCCTGCCCAGCATAGATGGCCTGGCAGGCGAGGTGGGGGTAGCAGCTGATTTAGTCAAAAATAGTTAGGCCAAAAATAAATTGGTCAAAATGACAAATTGATTGAAATGAAAGATTGGTCAGAGTGTTTGGCAGTGAGTTCTGAATTTTTTAGACTTTTGAGCAAAATGCCCTAAGCCTCAGAGCAGCGCCTGGAATAGTTGAGCTGCGGCTGTTAATTCTAAGCCTACGTCTTGTGTTGAACATGCAAGAAACTGCGTGTACTTTTTGCCAGAGCTTCAATTCTGACTATAAAATAATGTCATGGAGCAGTAAACATGCCAAGTAAAAGCCACTTAAAAGGAAAAGAAATAGGCAATTGAAAAATGGTGACGCAGAGGGAAATGGGCAAGGGTGCATCACTGGCTGACAATAATCTGAAACTTTTAAAAATACAGAGTACAGGAAGAAGCAATAAAAATGCTTTGAAATGATTCTCAAAATTGTAAAATCATCCAAGTGTGCATAAAAGTTATAAAAAACCATGACCTGGCAGTTGGAATTTTGGAAATTGGTTTCTTTTAAACTAATTTGTATTTGAACAATTCACTTAGAGCTGGAAGCAAAATTAAAAAGTTTTGAGAAAGCTTTAGCACGCAGGCTCACCGGGGCTGGGGAATACTTTGCGGCGGTTTAAAGAAATGAAGTGGAGTCACGTATGCTGACAGGGCACGTGATTGAGTGTGAAAAAACAAACCGTGGAATCAGATGTAGCGTTCAGTATCATTTACATGTCACAAGACACATCAATCAAAACCACCTACATTTCTGTATGTCCATGGAGGAAAAAAGGTCTAGAACACACCTGGTTCACAGTGTGAACTTCTGGGGAGGATAGAAGGAATGAGAATGAACAGCAAAAGGAAATTCAGAGTCGTCTCTAAAGTTTGCTGTTTTTTTTTTTTTACAATGAGACTATATTGTATAATTTAAAAGAAAAGATTTTTTTTTAATGGGCAAACCAGCAAAGTCTTGTTTAGCTGAAAATGAATCTGACATTTAAAATGCTTCCAAAGTAGGAAAAACCCCTCAAATTAAAAATTGAACAAAAATGCTTGAAGTCCCATGAAATGCTGCTAAAGACCCTCCTGGGACACGTCCAGCTTCTCACCCTGTGAAAGGCCAGTGGCTGGCAACATTCCTTTTCCACTGAGCGGCATGCGGACCTGTCTGGTTCTAACGGGTTAAAAGGCAGCTGAGCTTTAGGAAGTTCTGGAAGGGATTGGGGCCTGTGCCCACTGTCCACTGTCCCCTGTGTCTAGGTACTATCTGTGCCTGCAGCTGCGGGCGGACATCATCACGGGCCGGCTGCCCTGCTCCTTTGTCACGCACGCCCTGCTGGGCTCCTACGCCGTGCAGGCCGAGCTGGGCGACTACGACGCGGAGGAGCACGTGGGCAACTACATCAGCGAGCTCCGCTTCGCCCCTAACCAGACCCGGGAGCTGGAGGAGAGGATCATGGAGCTGCACAAGACGTACAGGTGAGCACCTCGTCCCAGGGCCTTCCCCGGTCCCGCCACTGGTTGGTTGGAACCTTCTCCGCAGGCCTGCAAGCCTTAGGCCCGTTGCTGCGGGGCGGTGTACCCCACCTGGCCCTGCCCCTGACTTGAGGTGTGTCTGAGAGCAGAGCACCCCATCCCGCAAATATCTGTCACATGGGAGTGATGGTAACTAGCTGTGTGACCTTAAATGACCTCTTTGAGCCCCATTTTCTTAAGCTCCTGTATAGGTGTGATGATTCCCTGCCCTTGACCTCTGAGACTCAGTTTCTTTATCGCCACCTGGAGATAATAATCTATTGTATGGCCTTGGATACGTGTTCTGATGTCTAGATCTAGGCATCAAGTTCAAGAATTTGGAGTGAAAGCCAGACTGCGTAGGTTCCAATTCTGCCCCTGCCACTTTCTAACCAGATCTTGGGCAGGTCATTTCATATCCCTCTGCTTTGATTTTTTCACCCATGCAACATGGGTACTAATGAAACCTGACATGAGGTTATTGAGAGGACTAAGCGGCACATGTTAAAGGCACACTGCCATTAGCTGTTCTTGCTGCTGTCTGTCAGTTGAAGGGATGTTAGTTGATTGCATAATAGAAAGCGTCTTGTTCCAGGAGTTAGAAGATGGTCAGTTAGATGTGTGATTGTGGACTGGTCACTTAACCTACGTGAGCCCCACTTTCCCCTCGTCTGTGTACTGACTGAGAGCACCAGCATTTCTCAGCCCTTGGTATTTAGGGCAAGACAATTCGTCATCGTGCAGGGTGTTTAGCGTCCCTGGACTGCAGTCATTAAGTGTCCGTTAACACCCCCGCAGTCCCCGTAACAACCAAGATGCACCCCCATAACCCCTCCGACATTTCCAAGTGTCTGCTGTGAAGGACATACCCCCCACTGCCCACCCCGGAAGGAACCCCTGGAACGAAGTGTTCTCTAGGGTCCTTTTCTGCCGGAATTGCTTTGGGCTCTAAGTCCAGGGTTGCTTTCAGGCTCCAGTGTGATGAATGTTGTGAAAGTACATGATAAACCGTAAAGTGCTGTGCATGTGGCAAGTAGTTTGGTGGGATTTTCTCATTGCTAATGAGGATGGAGGGCATGGGAGGGTTGTGTCCTGTGGGCTGCTTCTGCAGGGCAGGGCTAGGGCCAGCTGTGGAGGGATCACGTACGTGGGGGAAAAGGCTCTTGGCATGTGATGGATGCTCAGGCCAACTCAGATTGGTTATTCTTGGCTGCTGGGTGATTGTGTTGACTTGGATACTGGGTCTACCTGGGCCTGGAATAGGGAGGGTGGCCTGCCTGCAGCCTCCTCGTCATCCCTGGCCGAGATGGCAAGATATGCTAGGGATTTGCAAGAGTCATAATACTTCAGAGAAGGAAGTTCAGATCCCTTTGGGCTGGAGAAATGCCCTTTAATTTGTACAGCTCTTTTGACTTGAAGTGCATTGACCTCTAGTGTCGAGCTGTCCCACACAACAGCTCAGTGAGGGACACAGCTCCTTGAGCACACACTCTGTCTGGATTCTTTTTGAAAAGAAGAGTTATATAAGTTATCCAGTTCCTTCTTTGCTTTGGATGCCAGGAAACTCAGAGGAAAATTTACACTTAGCCACAGCTAACATTTATTGTGTACTGTGTGTCAATGACTCTTTATAACAACCTGGTGAAGTGGGTATTATCATTATTCCCATTTTACAGATGAGGAAACTATGGTAAAGAGAGGACATGCTGCTATTAAGGAGCAGCTTCAAGATTTGAATCCAGACAATGCAAAGTGTCTTATGTCATTAATAATTCCGGAGCATCTGGGTGATTATAATGAACAGAATCTTCAACAGTGATTTCATAGTCATGGTGAAGCAGAATTTATGGCTCACACTTCTCAGGGGTAGAGTAAGGCAAAAACCCCAACTCCCAGCTCAGCCCCTGAGTGTTTCCTGGAAGAAATAAGCCTGGACCTGAACTTTGGAAGAGGTTGGGCATTAGATGGACTGAAGGAGGAGCTGGGGGTTGCCCTATCCTGCACTGAGAGCAGAAGAGAGGGACTCTAAGGAAGTCCAGTCACTCGGCCACTCCGGAACATTTGTCCTCTTAGAATCATGGGTTCTAATCGTGTCCACCCTCCGCCAGCAGGGCTCAGGCCTGGGCCCTGTGATTGCTTTCTTTCCCACAGGGGCATGACCCCAGGAGAAGCGGAAATCCACTTCCTGGAGAATGCCAAGAAGCTTTCCATGTACGGGGTAGACCTACACCATGCCAAGGTACTGCTGCCAGCTGGGCCCGGCGCTGGCCCACGTGCTCGAGGGTGCCAGTGCTCCCCTGGGGTTCGGGTGGTGCCTCCGATGAAGATCAGGTCTTTCCAGAGGGCTTGGGGTGCCAGATCCTGTGTTATCTCCAACTTGAAACCTTTTCTGTTGTTATTTCTCATTCCTAGAAGTTCCATAACCCTTTATTTTCCCATGATCATTTCTGTCCTTGCATTATGCTTCCTAATGAGTTATATTTCCTAATGTGTGTGCTAGATTGGGAGCATGGTGAGGGGAAGACTTAGGCCTTGATTTACTTCTGTCTTGATGGCACTTAGCAAATGACCTGGCACGGCGTATGTACCACTAAATGTTTGTTGGAAGAATGAATGACTCAGTGATTGATAGAGTAAATGATTCAACAAATGAGTGAGTGAATAAATAAATAAATGAATGTGTGAGAAACTGAATGACTGGGTGAGGGATTAGTCAGTGGGACTGCAGCAGAGGGGGCTGCAGCCCTGCTCCCAAGGACTCGTTTGAAGCAGAGCTCAGGGAGGGGTCTTGGGGGTGGGTGGCCGGGCCCCCGTGCATGGTTCATCTCCCCACAGGACTCCGAGGGCATCGACATCATGTTGGGCGTCTGTGCCAACGGCCTGCTCATCTACCGGGACCGGCTGCGCATCAACCGCTTCGCCTGGCCCAAGATTCTCAAGATCTCCTACAAGAGGAGTAACTTCTACATCAAGATTCGGCCTGGGGAGGTGAGCCTGCTCCGGGAGCCCCTCCTCGTCTCCAGGTTTGATGAGGATGGAGCAGACCCTGGCCACTGGGCCTGGGCTTTTTTCAGCCCTCTCAGATGCGTGGAGATGAGGTGCTGGGTAGGGGGACGTTCCTCTCCTGCGTGTGGCTCTCTACCTAGGCTTCACATCTTAGGTGTGTGCTTGCAAACACACACATACACACACGCACAAGAGCATAAATAACAAAAATAACCACATGTGTCCATGTTGCACAGCTGAGTGAATACATGTCCGTGCATGTGTTTACATGCATATATTCAGGTATGTATCCAATCACGTCTGTGCACACAAAGACACACACCTGTACACACATGTATCCGTCCACACCTCTCTTCTCCTTCAACCTCCACATTTCACCCATCCAATGTCCATTTGGTTCTACTTGCAAAATAAATGTGAACCCGTCAGCTTCCCTCCCTTTCCACTGTACCAGCTACCAGCTGCCACCATCTCTTGCCTGCATCTGTCCTTCTCCTGGGTCTCTCTGCCTCCGTTAATGCTCCAGGCCATTTTCCTCATGACTACGAATGTCTTAAAAGTCCCTTAAATCTGATCATGTGAAACCACCCCCCCCCCCTTACTTAAACCTTTCAGGAGCTGCCTTTAGCTCTGGGGCTTAAGTTCAAACTCATTCCTTGGCCACTTTTCTCTCCCACTTATCTCTTGCCCTACATCTCCATTCCTGCTACACAGCAACTCTGGCCTTCTTTAAGGTCCTTGAAAGAGCCAAGCTTTTTCCCCCCTTGAGCCCTTTGCACTTGCTTTTCTCTCTACCTGAATCTCTTCTCTGGCTTCCCACATAGCAGGGTCCTTCTCCATCCGTCTAGCTCAATGCAAAGGTGACCTTTTTGGAGGGTGCACCCCAATTGCCCTTTCTAAAAGAGCACCCTACCGCCACACCTGCCCCAGTTACTCTCTGCGCATTACCCTCTTCTTTCTCTCCATAGCCCTTATCAGTATCTGCAATGATCTTGCCTACTTATTTATTACCCTAGACTCCCCCCTAGAATACTCATCTTGGTTTCCACGGTGTCTCTAATGCTCAGCACCGGGTCTGTCACAGTAAAAAGGCTCAATCAGCTTTATCGATTAAATGAATGAACCTGCCAAAGTCGCACATACCTGAGAAGAGGTTCAGTCTTCTGGTGGGAAGACTGGGCCCTGGCCTTATGTCTAACCCCCACCCCCTGTTTTGGTTTTCTAGTATGAGCAGTTCGAGAGCACAATTGGTTTTAAGCTCCCAAACCACAGGTCAGCCAAGAGACTGTGGAAGGTCTGCATTGAGCATCACACGTTCTTCCGGTGAGCCTGGTCATGGGATGGGTAGTGGAGGTGAGGCAGGGGCCGTATGCGTGTGTTCACATACACGCTGTGACTGTGTTTGGGGAGGGCAGTAAGAAGAGCTAAGTGAGAAGTGGAGACTATAGGAAAGGCCCCCCACCTTCCTCTTCCCCCAAACCTCTCCCCTTCTGGCCTGCTGTGGGTTCTCATGGCTGGTGGCACAGCTGGGTGAAATGCCAGCCGTGGTCTAGCCTTGGGCCTGGCAATGCAAGTCTGATCCCCGCTCCTCACCTCCATCCCTCAAATGCAGGCTGGTGTCCCCTGAGCCCCCACCCAAGGGCTTCCTGGTGATGGGCTCCAAGTTCCGGTATAGCGGGAGGACCCAGGCACAGACCCGCCAGGCCAGCGCCCTCATCGACCGGCCCGCACCCTTCTTTGAGCGTTCCTCCAGCAAACGGTACACCATGTCCCGCAGCCTTGATGGAGGTATGCCCCAAATTGGAGGGTGGGGGGAAGAGTGGTTTTTAGGGTAGGGGGGCTCCCATGCCAGCTTCTGCAGGATGAGCAGTGGAGGTGGTGGTAGAGAGCGACACGCCACGAGTTCATGTGTGCCAGGCATGGCAGGCAGAGACTGCTGCCGTGGCTAGGCCGCTCTCGGTGGTTTAGACCCCAGCTGCAGCGTCTCTCCCACTTGGGAGGCGACACTGCCACTCTCAGAACTTCTCGGTCCCTGAGTCTTGGCCATTTGGGGTCTGAGGTCAGCCATTTGGTCTTCTGGACCCCCGGCCCAAGAGGCTTGGCTGTTCACAGGTCACCACCCAGGAGATTGGTGCCCTGGGACTGTTGCCTGGAGCTGGTGAGTGTGGTGTGGACTAGAGGCTGAGGGGCTGTCCCCGTCATCCTTGTGGTTCCGCTGGGCTCCGGGCTGGTTGACGTCTAACCACTGACCCCATTTCCATTGGACTGATGGGTACCCTTCACTGTCACAAGAACTGGCCCCACATTGTCCTGTATCAAGCTGACCAGGGCTTCTCGAGTGTGGCCTGCAGACTACTGCATCAGAACCATCAGAACCCGTGAATTGTTAAATGTGGTGATTCCCAGACCTTACCCCATCCTGCCGAATCACCACCTCTCAGGGCCCACGAGTCTTCCCAGGATGTGCACGCTGGAGTTTGTCAGGACTCAGAGGGGCCGTGTGGGCAGTGGGGAGAGTCAGAGTAAGGGTGATCTGAGGTCACATCTCAGCCTTGACCCTTACCAGTGCCTCCACGGACACAGAAGGATGTTGCTAATTATCTGAATGAATAGATGGGTGACCTGGAGCAACTTATTTAACTTCCCTGAGCCTGTTTCTTTTTCTGTGAAATAAATAATACCTGCTTTACTGTGTTATAGGGAGAATTAAGTGAGATAGTGCCTGTAAAAATGCCAAATGGTTTCTAGCACATAGTGGGACCTCAATAAATTATATCCATTCCTGATACTTTTAGATTAAAGGGTGGGAGGTGGGGACTTGGGTGAGGGGTGCTGGATCCTCCCAGAACACAGTGGGGCTCTGGGCAAGTTATTTCAGCTCAACAAACATTTTCTGAGCGCTGAGCATGTGTCGGGGCCCGTGCCAGGTGCTGGCTATTTAGAGTGAATACGCGTGGCCCTTTCCTTTGAGAAGCTTAGAGAACAGTAGACAAAAATATTCAGCATGATTTGTGTGATAAAAGAAGCACGTATGGAATCCAGCACAGACTTGAGGAGGAAGGGATTAATTCTGTTCAGGAGGCACTGAAAGGGCTTTGCAGGAAGAGCGACAGCTGGGCAGCGTTTTGAAGGGTGTCCCGGAGTTTGCCAGGTAATCAAGAGAATACACTTTTCCTGGGGATTGAAGGCGAGACCTGGCCCAGGTCCCCTTGACCATGGAGGCCATGGGAGCCTCGAGGATGTATGGTTTTGCAGGGGCCATTTGGGGCCGAGGAAGCGCCTTGTTCTCCTTGAGTGGGCACAGGGCTGAGAGCTGAGGTTTATACGAGGGGAAAGGTGGGCCTGTACCATCCAGCGCTCCCTCCCTGCAGCTTCTGCTACCATGCTGGGGGCTAAAGGATGCCCAGGGTTCGTGGGGCAGCAAAGGTTGGCCCAGAGCTGGTGAAATTCATCATGGGGAAGAGGCGAGGCCTGAACACTAAGCTAGGGGGCCCGGGCCCCTCAGCATTCATTGAAAACCACCTGTGGGTCCTTTCCCCTCTCAAGGTTGCCGTTTATCCTCCATAACAGAGGGATAGTAATTCCCAGGTTGGCCGTCAACACACGGTTTTGAGAGAATCAAATGAAAGAGTGTGCATAAATGGGCACTTTGACAGATGACTATGTATGAACAGAAGGGATGATAATTCTATTTTTTTAATGTAGGTCAACACCAAGGATAATTTGTGCTTGGGTCATTTTGATCCAGTGTTTTCCAGCCATTTTTTTCCCACCGAGATACACCCCATGGGCATAGTCTGGCTTAAGCCCAGTCCTGATGTGAAGCCTATAATTCCACCCCTTTCTTTCCCATTCAGAAAAGGACTTTGGAATGCTAGTGAATGAGAAAGATGTTATTGCAGGGATCCCTTCAATCCCTTCATTTGTAAGGGGGCAGGTAAATCACTTGCAGACCTCAGGACTTTAAAAGCTCTCATTAATAAAATCAGTCTCACAGTACCTGTGTGTACCTATGTAATGGACAGCGACCACCAGGAAAACAGCACCATTTGTGAGCCAACACGGACTGAAGGCTTGCCCTGTGCTGGCCACTCTTATAAATACATATTCACACACATTGGCTTCTGTGTGCCTCACGTCAGCTTTCTGAAGTGGGTACTATTTAGAGTTGAGGAAACTGAAGCCCAGAGAGCTTGTGTAACTCACTCAAGGTCACACAGCCAAGAAGGGATGGGTTGGAGATTTGAACCCAGACTCTAGTGCTGTGGAAGTGCAGTGGGCACCCTGGGCAGGGAGGCAGCCCTGCCGGTCACTGGCTGGGACCTGGGGAGTCTCCTTCACTCCTCTGGCCCCTTACCGGGCTGTGGATGGAGGGTGTGGGAGAGTCTGCTCCATGGCAGGCCTGCTTGGGGTGGTCGGCGGCTGGGCTGGCCCCTGCTGGTCACCTGGGAAACGGCTCACATGGCCGCCTGGCCCTCTCTGCCCACTTCAGCAGAATTCTCGCGCCCGGCGTCGGTCAGTGAAAACCACGACGCAGGACCTGATGGTGACAAGCGGGAGGAAGACGGCGAGTCTGGTGGGCGGCGGTCAGAGGCTGAGGAGGGAGAGGTCAGGACCCCGACCAAGATCAGGGAACTAAAGGTAGGGGCCTGGCTGTCTCAAGCCTGACCTGGGGATCGGGAGGCTGACCCTGGATCTAGCCAGGCCTTGACCTCCAGGTGCCCCCAGCAGGGGCTGAGCGTCCTCGCTGTGGGTGGGCCGTGTTCAAGGCCTCACGCTTGGGCCCGGACATCCCTGGGGTCGGGTGGGAGGTGGGCGGGTGGCCTGGCAGCATCTCTCCCTCCTTGTTGCCCTGCTGCCCCAGAATAGCACTCTGTCCTCTAGGGGGCTCAGGCCTCCTCTTGCTCCCTCCTAATTTGCCCCTTTGACTCTGATCTGGAGCTGCAGAGCCCGCTTCCTCCCTAGTCTGTGGTCCACAGGTGTCACTGCAGCCTCACAAGTGGGAAGTACAAGTGTGTCCCCACCCTTCTGCCCCACCTCCTCTCCAGCGCACGCACACACTCCTCATATACACATGTCCTCACTCACACAAGCATGTACAACCGCAGACTCCCAGTCTTTCGCTCACAGACGTGCAGACAGCATGCACACGCACACAGGCCCATGCACACCCAGGCCAGGGCCGGCTTCCTCTTGATAATGGTTAAACAGTTTTTCCCATTACACTATCTGGTGAGCAGGCACACACACACGGCTGCAAGGGGTGTGTGCCCCCAGACACCCTCGTGTCCCTCATGCTGAGTGGGACCCAGCTGGCCTCTGCCCACTCTGCCTCCAGGCCTCCAGCCCCTGCCTTTGCCTTTCCGGGCCCAGCTCCCTGCTCAGCCCTGCACCAGCTTCGGACCACCTCGCTGCCCTGCTGGTGGCCCGGCACACGTCCCTGACCTCTGCTGCTTGGGCGTGATGCTCTTAGGCGAGGCGCGGTATTTCTAATCCAATTGCTCTACTGACCCTGCTGGTTCCTTTCCCTCCTACCACTTCCCACTAGCCGGAGCAGGAAACCACGCCGAGACACAAGCAGGAGGTACTGCATGCGACCTAGTCCTGCCTACCCCGCCGACCGAACCCCTCTCCTTTGTCACCATCCCACGCTCTGTCCCAGACTTACGTCCTCCATACCACCCCGTGCCCCGCTGTCAGTTTCGTCTCTGCTCCCCCACCCTTCTGCCCCCCCCATTGTCAAGCTCATCTCTCCCACTCCCAACTCAGACTCATCTCCATCCCAACTACTTGTCTCTCTCCCTCCTTCCCCACCCCTACCACCTCCTTCCCAGCTTCCTACTCTGCCTCTCCCAGTCACCTGGTACTCCATGCCTGCTTCTCACCTGCCGCCCATCCTGTGTCCACCAGCTCTCCCTGGCAATCCGTGCTTTCATTTATCTCATCTCTCCTACCTCCCACCCCACATCCCCCATCGTGCCGTTTGGCCATGCCCCCGTCTCATCTGTGTCCCCTGTGTCCTCACCCCTATTTTTTGTATCTATTGGCAACCAGGTGTGGGATTGGGGGTTGAGGTGGGGAGCGGGGAGCCCTTAGAGTGCATCTGTGCCTTCTCAGACTCCAGTTCCACTGCCCTCTGGGACAGGACCCAGTGCTGCTTCAGCTCCAGTCTGCCAAGGAAAACATTCTCTCTTCATCCCTTCTTCCTTTTCGTCTTCCTCCTCCCCTTTGTTATCCCCCTCAGCTTAGTCCCCCTGTGTTAACCACGCCTCCTTCCCTCTCCTGCAGCCTCTACTTCCTTATGTGCAAGTAGTGGGTCTACTCTTGGGCTGCCGAGGGAAAGGGCCAGAGGCTGGGGCACAAGAGGAGCTTGGCCTGGGAGTCACACAATCTGGGTTTCAACCCCATTTTGCCACTAGCTCATAGAGGGCTTTGGGCAAATCCTCGCAGCCCCTAATGCCCCCGTCTGCTCAGCAAGGCATTCGGACTAGGCTTCTCCAAGGCCTTAACCTTCAAGGATCCCCACCCTCTGTGTAGCCTTTGGGAGTAATGTGTCCCCACAGAGCTGGCAGGGCAGGCGCTTGGGGGAGCACAAGCCACTTCTTGGGTTGGCACTCACTATCCTTTGCTGCCCAAACCCACCCTCCACGCAGATTCCATCAGGTTTGACTTCCCAGACAGACAGTGTCCTGAGGGCAGCTCAGCTCAGGAGAGGGTGCTGGAGGTACAGACAGATGTCTGGAGGGAAAGCAGAAGCCTCAGTGGGATCGGTTTCCTTTCTTAGGAGACAACCATAATGGATCCTTGGATGCTAGAGATGAGCCTGGGGGAAGATTCTAGCCTTGTCTAAGGACTTTAATAAGTGGAGATTTTTCTATTTCCTGTCCTGAATTGAGTTGACATGAATCCTCAGACTTGCAAATAAGGGTCCCTGGGCTGCCAGCCCACCACCCTGTTCCCAGAAGTAGGCAGACAAGCAGCTTTGGTATGTCACTTCTGGCCCCTGCACAAAGCCTCATCCTCAGCTGACCTAGTTGCAGATCACTCTGTCCTGCTGCACAGGCTTGAGCTTAGCGTTAGTGGTTTAAAGGGGGACACACCTGTGACTCTGGCTATGCCTGGCTCACTTCTTGTGTCCAGCCTTGGGACTTAACGCTCTTCTTCCTCCTCTCTAATTCTAATCTTCCTGGATACCCTGCAACACGCTGGGTCCTCAGTGAGGCCATGCCTCACCCTGTCTACCTTTGAAGAATCAGTACCCGGAAGGTATTTGGAAAATCTCTGATGGTTGGGGTAGGTAGTGGCCCCCGACTGTGGAGAAGGCCAAACACAA
Organism: Myrmecophaga tridactyla; assembly: GCA_004026745.1. Lineage (NCBI taxonomy): Eukaryota > Metazoa > Chordata > Mammalia > Pilosa > Myrmecophagidae > Myrmecophaga > Myrmecophaga tridactyla. Next base: position 22,564 of record PVIY010024632.1, read on the forward strand.
TCATTTCCTGGCTGCTGGGCCCTGGTGTCAGCGCAGGGCCTGTTTATCTGGATATCCCTGGATGGATGGCTTAGGGAATATCTGTAAGCTAGGCCCCCACGGGGCCTGAGCAATTGCATATGTTGGGCTCGGAGGATCCTAAACTGAGGACCCTGCAAAGCACAGTGATCCAAGTCTCGGCCAGTGAATGGGGTCTCTGAGTCCTCACCCCAGAATTGCTGCCTGCTGTGCCTTGTTGTAAGCAGAGGGAAGTCAGAGGCATAGAGGTGAACTTCAGGCCTAGGACTGGGATTACAGGACCAAAGGGAACTCACCCGGCCTGGCGAGATTTAGGTAGAGTTGGAAGTTCAGAAGCTGGGGAGCCAGAAAGGGCAGAATAGGAGGTGGCTGCTTGATTAGAAATCGCCTCTTTTTCATCTTGAGTGTGCTGTGTCTCGGCATATGCACCTATCGGGGCGAATTGCCCTTGCCCTGCTGGGCTCGTGGGGCTGCCGTGGAGTTGTCAGCGGGGTTTCGGCTGGGAATCGCATTGCCGATGGAGGGTCCGTGATGGCACCGGCTCCGTCATCACTGCACCTGGCGTCCCCGTGCAGGCTGTTCCACTCACACCTGGCTGCCCTCTCCCTCCACCCGCAGTTCTTGGACAAGCCGGAGGACGTCCTGCTGAAGCACCAGGCCAGCATCAATGAGCTCAAGAGGACCCTGAAGGAGCCCAACAGTAAACTGATCCACCGGGACCGAGACTGGGAGCGGGAGCGCAGGCTGCCCTCCTCGCCCGCCTCCCCCTCTCCCAAGGGCACCCCTGAGAAAGCCAACGAGGTACGTCTCACCCAGAAACCCTCTTTAGGGGCCTTGGCTAAACAGGTACTGGGGAAGTTGCTACGAACTGACTTAGGCCCATCCTCCACTGCTCCACACTACCCCCAGTGCTGTGGGAGGGGATGGTGGGGGCCGGGTGGCAGGGGAAGGCCGAGGAAGACCAGGTCCCTAAATGCTGGGCCTTGGGGGCCTCCGTGAAGCATGGAAAACTCAAGACTCACGGTGGCTTGGCATACTCCCCTTCCATCAGCCAGGGTACCACGGGGAAGTGCGCTGGTTAGAAATGCAGATTCCCAAACCCCATGGCAGACCCACTGAATCAGAATGTTTGGAACTAGAGCCCCAGAATCAGCATTTTAAACAAGTGCCGTTTCACCACCACCCCCGCTGCCCCCAGCCTCCTGGAAGGATCCTCCAGGCCCACCAGAAGGGAATGAATCCTCCGCAGAAATCAGGCCTCCTCCTGATGCTTCAGTCAAAGACCCCACGTGACCTGCCTTCCAGGGTAGAAAGTGTGGGGGGGGGTTTCTCAACTGAAAAAGAGAGAGGAAGATGGGATTTCGAGAATTCCCATTTTTATAATCCCAAGCTATCATTTTTAGCTCTTGCTACATCTTGGCAATATTTACTCCAGCTTAGACGTAGGTGTTTTCTCTCCAGAGCCACTGCTTACTGTTCTCAAATCTAAGCTGTGGTCTAGATTCACACTGCCCGAGTTTGAATTCTGGCTCCACTGCCTGCTAGCTGGAGGACTCTGGGATGGTTGCTTAACCCCCCTGTGCTTCTGTCGAGTAGAGATAATAAAAGTACCTACTCTACAGTAATGTTGTAAGAGTCGGATGAGAAAAAACATGCAGAGGGACAGTGGACTACCTGGCAGGTAGTAGATGCTCAATATGAGTTACTTCTTATGTCATTTCCAGAGTCCCAGGACTCTTTTACAAAGATGAATCAGAATCCTTTTGAAAGTTGGCAGGATCCTTGGAACGAGCTTGGTCCACGGCCTTCATTGCACAGGTGGGGCGATGAGGCCTAGAAAGGTGTCAGGACTTGTTCGGCATCCTAGCTGATAGAAGAGGGGCAGAACCGGATTTGTGTGTGTCCCAGGCCGCCGTGTCTACCTAGGAGCAAGACCAGGCCACGTGGAGAGCAGCCGTAGGGTTGGTTGGGTGCTGCCCTCTGATGCTTTCAAAATTGTTAGTGCATCTGTGCTCTCACAAGGACGGCATTGGACCAAACCAGCACTAACCAAGGCCCAAGCATGCTGGAGAGCAGAGAACTTTGCCCATTGAGGGCTACTGAGGTAGCTCTCTGGCTGGTAGCTTACAAAATTAGGAATGCTTTGGGGACCATCTAAGGCGGCTGCCATGGAAGGAGGGCAAACTTGTGCATCCATTAAAAGCATCTGTGGTCACCCCTGGCACAACCGAGACCCTCGGCTGGGGTCATGAAGCTGGTCTGGCAAAGCTTTAGAGATCTAGTTCATGAGAGGCCCCCTTGACCAGGGTGGCCCCTAATCAGTCCTGAAGCAGGCTAAGTCTTGTCCTGGCTGTAGATATGGTGGGGTGGGGTGCAGAGGCTCCCCAAAGGGTTGAACACTAGAAGAGAAAGGTGGGACGAGTTTGGTAAACTGGGGTCTGGAGCCTTGGGGGGCAGACAGAGCAGCCGGGCTTGGGGGTGTGTCCCATCTGCTGGAGCTGGCTGGAACTGTCAGAAGATGGATCTTCTAAAGGGGTACAGCCTACTCCTTGCCCTAAGAGCTGTGGTCCACTGCTGGAAAGACGTAAGGTCCGGGAGCTAGGTGGAGCGCTGCCTCACTTAGGACTGGCCTGTGGGCCCCACTCACATTTAGGGGCCCTTGAAAACGTGAAGATGGAGAAGAGCTGTGGGTAAGAACTGGGCTAGGGCCTTGGGTGAGTGGCTTCACCTCTCTGAGCCTCACTGCCTTGTCCATCTAGAGAGGGCCCCAAACTGCTATTCCATAGGGCTGTTGGAAGATTGAGTGGAATAATGGATATAACATTTATAACTGGAAAGTACTGGACAGCCGTGGGGCGATTCCTGATGATGACTAGAATCCTCGATCCAGATATGGGCTTTGTGGGGGGCTATCCCACAGAGGTTTGCCCTCCAGAGTTCCTTGTAGTTTCCTCACATATTATTGGGCCCCATCTGGGCCAAGGGGAAGACAGTGGGAACTGAAACCAGAACAGGGGCCCCAAACTACAGAAGAACTATTCCCATTTTCTAAACTCATTTGGTTCTGGTTTCAAAGATGACTTTTTAAAAGAGGCTCTGACCCAAACTGCAGGACTGAACCAGAGCCCAGAAGTGACAATAGGAAAGACTTGGAATCAGAGCTCCCAAAACTCTTGAATGAGCTGGCAAGGCGATGAGGGAAGGACCCAAAGCCATGCGGGTCTCCCTCCCGTACGTGGCTCAGAAGGGCTGTCCTGTCTACCTCACCCCGTGACGTGGCTCCTTCCCGACCTAGTCCACAGACCCCGAGGATGTGGGCGTACAAAATTGGGCTATTTGTGGACTCTGTGTGTGTCTCTCCTGCTCTCTCTCTCTCTCTCCCCCTCTCTTCCTGTCTCTGTCTCTCCCTCCTTCCCTTTCTTCTGGCCTGGGCCTCCCTGCAGTCCCAGAGGCCCCAGGACGCCTCTCAGCAGGACTTGGTACCTGAGCCTGGAGCGGCCGTAGGCTTGGAAGTGTTCACTCAGAAAAGCCTTGCAGCGTCTCCTGAGGTTACTATCTTCACCTTCTCCTGCTCCTTCCCTCCTGGGGCTTCCTGCCCACCCAGAACCACCCTCTGCAGCCTTAAGAAAGCCCTTTCTCTGGGGCGAGGGAGCGGACCAGACTCTGCCATGCGGCCGGGAGCAGTGGGTAACCCATGCTGTTCTCATGTTGTGACCTGTGAGTGCCCTCACCCCGGGGAGCCATGAAGGACCGACCTCCTCCAGCATGGCTTAGGAAGGGCAGGCCTGACACCTTCCTGGGAAGACAGAGCAGCTGGAGTCACCCCTGGCTTCAAAGGGGGAGGCAGAAACAATCCCTCTCTGGGGCCCTGGCGAGGCAGGTGACGTCTCCCTGGCTCTGGGTTTTAAACTCTGGGACCAGGGGTTGTGACACCTAAGTGTCCCCTGACCCAAGGTCTCATTTCTGCTCAGAGGCTTGAGCAAGGCCTAGCAGTGGCGTGTAGGCAATGACCTCCCATCCGTCTCCTGCCTCCATCCTCTCCAAACTCCCCCCTAACACGGGCCCTTCATCTGCAAACCTGGAAGTTGTCTACCCAGCCTCTTCCACAGAGGGAGCTCTCCCTGTCTGTTAAGGCATCTGTTTCGTCTTCACTCATCAGTCAGGAAGTTCTCATATTGAATTAAGATCTGCCATTCCGAATCGCCTTCCTTTGGGCCTAGTCCTTCTGGCACCCACAGGTCTACTCTGCACCTCCGAGGACGGTCCTTCAGAGATCTGAACACCTCCCCTCCTCTAATCTTTTCTTCTCGAGGCTGAACACTCCCAGTTCCTTCCCTGGCCTCTCCCAGGACGTGGTTCTACAGGAAGAGGGCACCTCCTCCAGGCCTCCTCCTCGGGGGTCCTGTAAAGCAGAGGGCCCAGAACGTGGCCTCCCTGGGGGCCTGAGCAGCCTGGAGTCAGCAGAGCTTACTTTTTAACAAAATATTTTTATTGACAAAAAAAACAACAACATACAAACGTGAACATTCTTTTTTTTAAATTTTTTATTGATACAACAACCTACAAGCACGTGCATTCTTAACATACAAACATTCCATACGTGGTGCACAATCAGTGACTCACAATATCATCACATAGTTGTGTGTTCATCACCATGATCGTTTTGCATCACTCCAGAAAAAGAAATAAAAAGAAAAAAACGCATACATACCATACCCCTTACCCCTCCCTCTCATTGACCACTAGTATTCCCATCTATCCAATATATATTTTTTAATTTTAACATTTAGAACTGACTTCTTGACTATGGCATGTGTGGGGACAGGACAGGTAGCCCTTCTGCTCCCAGCTTCTGTTCCCTAGCCACTCGGGCTGCAGTGTCCCCGGCTGATGGCAGGGGAAGCTCTGAGCCAGCCACCAAAGGTCCATGGCTCAGGGGACGAGTGGACCCTGACGACTGGAGGCTGACACCGTCTGGGGCCACCCTTACATTGCCCCCTCTTGTGCGTCAGGTCAGAGTAACTTTCAGATCACCCCCCGGGGCCTGATGTGGCTCTGCCAGTGCCGGCAAAGTTCTTCTTTTTTCGGTTCAGTCTCTTTTTCACTTCAGGATCCTCCATATCTATTTTTGCTTGTTAGAAACTGAGCCCCTCTTCCCTCCACTGCTCATTTTGTTGTCTTGTGCAGGTCACCTCCATCTCTGGGAGCCCCGGTTTCCCTTTCTGAAATAATGATACTAATACCTGCTTCACAGGTTGCCATTAGGATCAAATTTAATCATTTAGACTCATCATGTCTGGCATGTCATAACTAAATATCAATAAGTGTTTCCTTTTTTCTTCCTATAGAATCCTCCCTTCCATCCTGGGCCAGCTCCCACCCCACACGCTCTTGCTTATCTAGCCTAGTTCTAGTTAGACCTGAGCAGGAATGTTCCAAAATGGCCTCATTGCCCATCTTTGGCCCTCATTGCCAGGTTGATGGTGATAGTGCAAGCTGAAGTGGGAGCAGCTGAGGAAACCTAGGTTAAAGGCCTTCCCAGGTGGGAGGGGCCTACCTCCCACAGGCTCCCTAAGCACTTCTCTCTTGGATGGCTCAAGCGCTGTTGTCCTGAAAGCTTAACAACCTAATGTAAAATCTCAGAAACCTATGCCAGGCTTTTATTCCCCTTTCTTGTATCTGTCTTTCCCATTGGTAAGATTCTTTCATTGAGTCTGGTTCCCGCACAATCATGGAGATTTTGCTAAAATATTCCTCTAAGGGGAATAGAGAAAAGAGGGGTTAGAGTGTATCTAGATTCTTCAGCTCTTATGTGGGGTGGGATTGGCATATGCCTCACCAAGTCGTAGCTTGAGAGGGGCATGCCTGGACAGGAGCCCAGGATTATGTGAACCTTCCCCCTTGGGTTGCTGGGAGCAGTTTTCAGCACATCTTATCATGGAGGCAGTCCTGGTGGAGCGGGAAGGACACACTTCACAGAACCAGGAGTCTGAGACAGGGGTTCTGTCTCTGCTTTTGCCACTGGCTCAGGCTGTCACGTTGGGCAAGGGGCTTACCTTCTCTAGGCCTCAGTTTCCACATCTGTGTGATGAGGGGCTTTAATCAGGATCGTGGTTTCAAAGGAGGTACCTCAGGGCACTAGGATGGCCTAGACCCCCGACTTCAGTAGGACCACCAGTAACTGAGTTACGTGCTGGACCTGCATTATTATGTAGAGAGAGTGTTCTGTGGCTACAAGGAGATTTAAAACCGAATGACCTTTTTGCTTTTTTGAGATTCTAGACATCTGTTCCTTCCTAAGCATTGTTCAAAGGGCTCTTCTGGGGAGGTGGAGGACTGTTGGTTACTGGCCATCCAGTGCTACACGGTGGTGCTTGGATATTCAGATCTGTTCCTTCTGTGATGCGTTCTGGTCTGTCCTTTTCTACCCTTTGTTTGGGTTTTGTCAGAATTCTCCAAGGATGGGTCTTGATGTTTATCTCTTTTAGTTGAAATCCATAATGTTCAAGCTGTTTAAGCCATTGTGGCACTAATCTCTAGAGCCGGTGGTTTGGTATCTTGGATTCTAATCTGTGTCCTTCCCAGAAGCTCTTGTAAAAAGGTCAGATTTCAGGTTGTGGTCTATGAAGCTTGACCCAGCACTTCCCCTCAACTTGATGTTAGCTCTGAGTTGGGTCCTATGCTCCATAGGTTGTGAGATAAATCATCAGAGACCTAAGGCATAAATCAGGCATTCTTTTCCTGATGGCCACAGGGCCATCAACTACCTGTGACCTTGAGCAAGCCACTGACCTTCTCTAGGTCTGTTTCCTCATTTATACAATGAGGAGATTGGACCAGATGATGTCTTAAAAATTCTTTAGGCTTTTGAAGGATCCCATATTCTGTAAGGTACTTTCCCCTCTGAAAGTGGCATATATTATTTTAAAAAGCAAGAGGGCTCTGATTTCAGGGAAATGTGGGTGGTAGGATGGCCCTAGCCCATTCATGATCTCCATTTCCCCATGGTTAACACGGGGAGGGCATGAGACCCCATCCCATTTTACCAAGGTGGGGGCTGGCTGGTTGAGAGAATGGTTAAATAATCCATTGGGAAGAGTAACCTTGGTGAAAATAACTGGCATTGTCTTGCTCCCCTCTCCCCAGCCAGTTCTGGGGACGTGCAATCCCCGAGTCCACCTTTCAGTTGTAGATTGGTCCCTTCTTAAAGAGGAAAAAAGGCACCCATTCTTCAGCTGTCTGATATTTCACATTAACTCTTCTTGCTCCGATTGAAACACAGGGTTCAGAGCATTGGGTATTTGTAGAAAGAGCGTACACTGGGCCAGAAGAACTCAGTCTCCTAAAGGTGACCACCACACAGCCAGAGGAAGGTGGGGCAGGCCTTGCAGATATCCTCACTGATGGCAGACTCTCCAAGGTAGACGTTCTGGTGGACAAGTTCAAAGTTGAAGTGGCTACAGAAGAAATGGTGGGACCTGGAAGAGCAAACACCCAGCAACGAGGGAAGATGATTGCAAGTCCTGAAGACTTTGGGTCAGTGTGGGAAGAAGACCCCTGGGTCAAGGAAGGCTCCGGAGGGGCTTTTCTGGCTGCAGGCTGCACGTTGGCAGAAGAGTGCCTTGATGGTTCCCAGCTCAGCGTGGGCACCAGGGGGGCAGCCATCTGGAACCACCATGTCTCAGCTGGTCAGCTAGAGGGCCAGACGGAGCTGAGGAAGGAGCTGGAGGAGTTCCAGACTTGTGCGAGAACCACTGCCCCAGGGACTAGGCCAGCAGAGATGGACCTTCTGTCTCCAGCCTCCAACAGGGGAGGACTCCAGTCATTTCTGCTGGACCCAGCCCAGGTGGAAGCCAGAACTGACTCAAGTGATGAAACCGATACCTCTTTTGCAGAGAGGAGCTTCTATTTAAACTACATAGAGAAAGACTCTGAACACCAAGACCTCCTTCCACACCCAGAGGAGAGGGGAAGCCACCCGGATGCCCTTCTTAGAGATGAAACCGAGCTGAAGCTCACAGAGGAGCACCCAGAGAGCTCTGAGATGAATTTCTCAGCCCAGCTGGGCTCGGCCACGGTTCCTGGCAGGAGCAAGGATGGAGCTGACACGACACCCTCAGAAGAACAAGCAGGGCTTCCCAAGAACCACGGGAGACCAGCTGACCTTAAGGCCTTTGTCGAGCAGCTCGGGAAGGGACCTTCTCCAGGGCAGACATGTGCTGAGGATGGGGAAGAAGCCCAGCCAGGGGTGGACAGAGAGTTTACCCACTCAAGGGGCAGCGCAGCCGAGGAGGAGCAGAACCCCATAAGTGGAGATTTGATGGGAAAGGCTGAGGACAGTCCGCCAGCAGGATTGAAGAACCACTCGCCTCACGAAAGAGGAGGGGGGCACCCAGAGCTCGAGGCCCACACCCTCCCTTGGGCAGTCCCTCCTAGCAATGTCAGCAAAACAGACAGAGGCAGTTTCCTGCCCAAAGAGAGGGGACCCTTCCACACCCAAACAAGAGAGCCTGAGACGGGGGACAGCAAGGCCTCAGCACTTCTGCAAATGGAGGTGCTCACCGCCCTCTCTGCCTCTGCTGTTCGCTCAGAGGCTCCGGCCGCTCCAGAGGAAGCATCACCAAGCCCAGTCCCTCGTGGGTCAGAGGAGCCTGTGGAGCTCAGGGACCCCGTTGGAGACCAGCACCCTATACTTCTCAGACACGCTTATTCTCCCAAGGAGTTCGCGGATCCCAAGGACCGGGTAGGGATGCTTGTGTCCCCTGCTGGAGGTGAGCGCAGGGCACCTCCTATTGCCAGCAGAAAGCACATACTTGTCCCTAAAGAAGCTGGGGAGACCACGCCCCTGGGGTTGGTGCTCCCTTCAGAGAAGCAAAAGGAAACGACCTTTTTCCAAGCTGAGGGCCGAGAGGGCTCCCTGGAAGACATCAGCAAGACCTCGGTGGCCAACAAAATCAGGATCTTTGAGACCCATGGAGCTGAAACTCGCCAACTGAGTCAGGGCGAAACGAGGGCCCTTCCAAACGAATCGTCTTCAGGGGCCTCCCCAGGACAAACAGAGCAACAGCGGAATAAGCTGTTCGACCTGGGCTTCATCCAGTTCCAGCCCGCTGGGGACTTCACCAGCCCCAAAGCCACGTGTTCCTCAATGAGGCCTCTGGCTTCCAGACCATTTGGGGAGAGCATTTCTACCACGACCCACCAAGAAGGAAGCACAGAACTAGAGCTCCTGTCCCCCGATTCGGGCTGTGAAACCACGCTGGAGGAAGCTACTGGGGTAACTGGCCATGTGCCCCCTGCCCCCACCTCTGCCCCCTACGCTGGGGAGCTGACCGCATGTTGCGTAGCTCTTTAGAAGCATGTTTCAGTGGTCCCTCATCATTACTGCGATCAGAGGCTGCTTTCCATCCCTGTGAGTTCTTTTCCCTAGATGGGCCTGAGCGTAGTCCAGGCTGAATGATGGGTTCATCTGCTTGGCCTGTGTGAGCTTGACCCGAAGGACCCTCAGCTTCTGGTGTGACCTGGGGTTGGAAGGTCCACACAAACCCGTGGAGAAGCTGGCCTCCCCACCAGGCACCTACACACTTGCTTTGCCTTGCTGCTTCCACCCGCTGGGTTCCTACCCGTCTTGCTTGGCTTATCCAATGATCTTCCTTCATCCTCTCCCTTCCCTGGTTCTCCTGCCATGGGGAAGCTGACAGATCAGAGGTTTCTGTCCTTCACTTCTGGCCCCCTTTCGGTCCCAACGCCAAGTTCCTTTCTGCCTCCTTAAGACTAACCATCTTCTCTAATCCAGAACAAATCCAGAGATGGGATCAGGGAAGAGAAGCGCATCACCGGCTTAGCAGTGACCGCTCCCAGGAAGGGAGGGCGCCTGAGACTCGCCAGCCCCTCCAGCTCTCAGGTCTCTGCAGTTCCTTGCTGCCTCGGTGACCCCTGCCGTCTTCACCTGGCAAGGCTGCGTGCCTGTGTGAGGGCCCCTCCCACCCCTGGCGGGACCTCCTATGGCTGCTCAACCCTGGCTTGTCTGGAATGTATTCCTCCCACCTCTGAACCTTCCAGAAACCGGCTAACTGGAGGCTCACTTAGGACATTCTGCTCCTTGCCAGGGAATCTCTGAGTATCCTGAATCTCTAGAACCTGAAGCCAAGTACTGAAAAATCTTTCATGGGTGTTAGGTTGGTTTTAAAAGAGGATGTCATGGGTGCACCGGTTGTTCAGTGGTTTCATGTGAGAGACCCGAGTTCGATTCCCAGACCATGTACTACCCCCATCAAAAAAAAAGTCATGAACCAGCCAAAAACATGCGTGCAAGCCAGTGCAGGGGTATGTATGTCAGACAACAGTTGCTGCTTCTCCTTAGGCATTTCCTTGGCCTGCTGTTGTCAATTACACTGATGGAACCAGAAGCTCCCTGATGTAGCCCACCCAGAGCTCGGGGGGAACTGGTGCAGCCCCTGGCCCCTAGGGAGCTCCTGCCCAGAGGGCCTCTTCACCCCATATGGCTCCTTTCTCGAAACGATGCGGACGCCTCCCCCAGAGTCTCAGTGGAATTGACAAATCCTGTTGCTCCCTCTTTGTTCCTCAAAGCTCTTGGCTCCCGCCTACCTGCCTTCCCCCTCCTGGGTTTCCCTGAATTCCCTTTTTTCTGTTTCTCGATGCCCTATTGCACGGATGGGTCTGAGCTCCAGGCCGCCATCCCTGCCTCTCCCACCATGCCGCTTTCCATCCGCTCTAAGCTCCGAACCTCGGACAGCGTGTCCTGCCCAGGACCAGCTGGCGGGATGTTGGCTTTGTCCCTGCTTCTGCCGTCGGTGCCTGGATTGGCGGGACCCTCAGAGAGGAACCTTCCTGCTCTTGGAAAGGTTTTGGTTTTGTAAACTGGTTATGATCTCAAGGAACCTCTCCTGGGGGTGTTTTTCTTTTCCTGACCTGCTCTCCATTTTGGGACATTGATGTGGCCCCGAGATTTCTTCTGACATTCACCGTCTTGATTTCTCTCTCTCCCTCTCCCCCTACCCCACTCCCCCATTCCTTTGATTTTGTCTGGCCGTAGAGAGCAGGGCTGAGGGAGGGCTCGGAGGAGAAAGTCAAACCACTGCGTCCCAGGGCCCCTGACAGCGACCCCGGTGAGGAGGACCCAGACCTGGAGAGGGACGCGGCGTTCCTGAAAGACAGCCACCTGGCCATCGAGCGCAAGTGCTCCAGCATCACGGTCAGCTCCACGTCCAGCCTGGAGGCCGAGGTGGACTTCACAGTCATCGGCGACTACCATGGCAGCGCCTTTGAGGACTTCTCCCGCAGCCTGCCTGAGCTCGACCGAGACAGAAGCGACTCAGAGACCGAGGGCCTGGTGTTCTCCCGGGATCTCAACAAGGGGGGCCCCAGCCAGGATGACGAGTCTGGGGGCATCGAGGACAGCCCGGTTCGAGGGGCGTGCTCCACCCCGGATATGCCCCAGTTTGAGGTACAGTGGAGCCCCCTGGAGCCCCAGGCCCGGCCCCCCGCGTCTCCTCCGGGCACCGCATGCTCAGAGGGCCTCGGGCCACATGTGAGAAGACCCAGCGGCAGGCCCGCAGCCCCAAGTCCCGCTTCCGAGGCTCTGCCCCACGTTGCATGAGCGCAGCATGGTTCTGTGTGCGCATGTTTGCTGTGTCGGTTTTCCCGAAACACACAACGTGTTCTAACCCTGAGACCCCATTGCTTGCCTGGGGCCACGTGATGACAAGAGGGAAGGGCGGGAGGCAGGCTGGTCCTCTGAGCTCCTCCTCTCCCTGCCTGCTGCATGGCACCCGCGGGGAGCATGTGCTTGCGGACGGACACTCAGCAGCTCCTGCAGTCTGCAAGTTGAATGGTTGTTCCTGATCCAGGACCAGGCTCCTCTCCTCTCCCTGGAGAGGGGTCAGGCGTTTGATTCCATCTTGCCCTGGGTCTTCAGGGTGGTAGTGGAAACTCCTGCAGAAGAGGAGGCATCTCATTGAGGGGCCACCAGGAGGGGCTGTGTCTAGGCCTCTCTGCTGTGTGTCCTTCCTCTACAGAGCTGCACAGTGGCTCACAGCGCATCTTGTTCATGTTATTCCTGTGCTCACTCATCTCTTCCGGCCCCAGCCTACCTGCCGTCACATTCCCCTTTCCCCCAGGTTCCCAACTTTGAAATACGATCTTCTTCATTCTGGGCTTTCCTTCCATGCTGTTCCCTCTGGGTAGAAGATTTTTCTCCCTTTTTCTGCCTTTCAAACTTGTCATGTTCCAGGACACAGTTCAGATGTCAGTTCCATAGCAAACGCTTTCCTGACTGCACTGGGCAGAAGTTTCACTTCATGCACCACCCCCCTTGCTCTGTAATGCCTCTGCTCCCACATTAGCATTATCTGAGGTAGTGAGGTTAGCAGCAGACAGGTCTGCCGCCCCAACCTGATGGGAGCCCTCTGAGCTAGGGACCAACTCCTAGCTTAGGCCTAACACATAGCAGGCACTTAATAGATTATTAATTGAATCAGCGCTAGATCTTAGGGTTACAACCAGCTGTAAGCATCCCTCTCTTAACCACCACCATCCAAGCAGCTGACTTGCTAGCTTTCCCTTGTTCATTCGGCTCCCACGTGAGAGTGGGCGTCGCTCGCCATGACCCGTGCCGGAAGAAGGACTCAGAACAAACTGATCATTTAACCTAAGTCCTAGAATAGAGGTTGTAAATGGGGAACCCCAAACCAGAACTGGCCAGCAGATGTGTTTTCTCTAACCCTGGTTTAAAAAACAAGGACATTGAATATAAATCCAGATTTTTAAAAATAGCATTTTAAAACCCAGAAGAACTGGCAACTCAGAGCCTTGCATTCCTGTATGGCAGCAGTTCGCCACATCGGAGGGAAACCCGACATACTCTCCAGGCCACCCCAGCACGTCCGTCTCGCTCACTTGCATCTCCTGCCTGGCCCTGATAGGTGTCGAGTATGTGACTCCTGCTCTAAAGAACAATCCAAATGAAACAGCTGGGAGCTGGGAGCATAACACTGAAATCATTTAGCAAGACTGACATCAGGCCTGGCATAGAGTTTATTAAGTGGGTAACAGAAATGGTCTTTTATGGTAGCTGAAGACACCAGCCTGTAGCCACCTCGAGGCTGCAGGGTGTGGGGTCACGGCCGGACCTGGCCAGGACCTGGCTGTGAGTCTGGCTTATCTACCGGGCTGTTTGCCGCTGACCCCACACTGTGCGTCTTCTGCCCTGGCCTATGGCCTGTGCGCCCCCTACGGACTTTGGCTGGCGGCTGGGGTGGGAGATGACCTGCTGGGCCTCCACCGCAGTTGCCTGTGGGTGGGAGTAGGACCAGGGTTTGAGTGATGGAGCGTTCCGCTCATCTCCCTGCAGCCCGTGAAGACGGAAACCATGACTGTGAGCAGCCTGGCCATCAGGAAGAAGATTGAGACGGAAGCCGTACTGCAGACCAGAGGCACCGCTGGGGACACCACCCAGGTAAGCCGGGCCTTCCAGGGCCCCCGAGCGTGGTTTTCCTCTGCCGGGGCCAGGCCCCGCGACCTTCCCACCTAAGCTCCCCCAGACCCCCATTTTAACCCCCATGTTTCTTCTGAATCTCAGCTTCTTTCTTGCACTCTCAGGGGCCTGGGTTCTAGTACTGGGCATATCACAACCTCCTAAAGCCTTCATTTCTCCATCTGTAAAATGGAAATGATCCTCTCTCCCCCTTCCTCCTGGGACTGTTGTAAGGACAGTGGATTAGGACCAGGGTTTGAAGGAGCTGGAGAGATTTCTTGAATGATCCCAGGGGCTGCTTTGGGAGAGAAGAGGGAGTGGTCCTCAACCCAGCTTGAATCGGAACAGCTCATTTTGAATCATTTCTTTATGCATGGGGGTTCCACATCAGATTGGCAAAATAAACAAACCGAAAATCAAAAATCATTTGTCTCAGCCAGAAGAAAGGCCCATAGCACCCTGGAGAAAGCTGTGCTGAATAGACACAGGTACAATACTCACAGTGTATTTCCTAAGTTCCTTTATGTTTTTTTTAAACTTTGAAAATTGAGATCGCAGAGATGCCCTCTTGCTTCTCCCCAGCCAGAATGGCTGCAGTTCTGGGGGGTGTTCTTGTCCTGGACACCAGAGCAAATTCTTTGTCTAAAGAGCTAGAAAAAAGAAATAAACACACACAACATGGACAACTGTGTCATTGCTAGAATTTTTTTTTCTCTCCCACTTTAATACCCTGCATAGGGGCTTTGTGAGGCTGCCGAGTGCAGTAGTCACGACTCTTGATTTTGACAAGCTGTGCTCCCACGAGGAAGCCGCTTTCCCTCTCTGGCCTGTTTGTGTTGTCAATGATACGTTCATGTCTTTTTTTGTACCGAGAAGTATAAAGAAGAAACTTATAAGTGGCTCAAATCCTACAACCCAGAACCCTTAATTGACATAAAAACAAAACAAAAATTCACAATTATGAAAATCAAACAGAGCAAAGTGAAAATTTCCTTAAGATTCGCCTCCCCCCCCCAAAAAAAAGATTACATATACCTACATTTCTATCTATTTAAAAATTTTACACAAAAGTAATTGCATTCTTTCGTACCTGGTTCTGTTTTTTCCCCTTAACAATTGTCTTAGCAATTTATCTGTTCATCATAAAGATTAACCTACCTTAATCTTTTAGTCCCTTGTGGGGGGTGACTCCTAGTTTCTTTCGCTAATGCCCCATGGATGGACCCTGTGGCTGTTTTTATCTTTCGCAGTTAATGATCAATGCTGCAGGGAGCTTCCTTGTTCATAGTTCTTGGTGAACTTTTCAAAGTTTACATCCAAAGGATAAATATCTAGCCCTGGAATTGCTAGGGTGAAAGGATACATGCATTTAGATTCGGGTAGAATTTCCCACTTGTCCTGGATTCTTTTTCCTTCGTCAGACAAGCAGACTGAAATAAACTGGGGTGCTCTGAGGCCTTTCTGTAATTCAGTGTGTGTGTGGACACCCCCTTTTGCCCCCCCCCCCCGGCTCCCCAGCCCCTCAGCACCCTCATTCACCCAGCCTATCAGTGTGTTCTCAGAGGCTGGGTGCCCAAAGCCCTCCAGCTGGACCTGGCCCGCCTCCCTCTAACTCCGCCTCCTCTGGCCGGCAGGCTGATGGCAGCGTGCTAGGGCCAAAGGAGATCTTCTCACCTGCTCCCTCCATCACCACGGAGACCAT
>PVIY010024633.1:0-37779 GCA_004026745.1 Myrmecophaga tridactyla
CCCCGGGGAAAGCTGTTGGAACCCAAGGGCCTGGAGAGAAGACCAGCAGAGACCATCCTGTGCCTTCCACGTAAGAAAGAGCCTCAGTGGAAAGTTAGCTGCCTTTCCTCTGAAGAACCAACAAAATAAATCCCCTTTTATTAAAAGCCAATCCGTCTCTGGTGTGTTGCATTCCGGCAGCTAGCAAACTAGAACAGTAAGCTTCCCTTGTATGTGATGGATCACTTTTCTCTTGCTGCTTCCAGAATTCTTTTGTCTTTGACTTTTGACAATCTGATTAGTAAGTGTCCTGGAGTAAGTCTATTTGGATTTATTCTCTTTGAGATACTCTGTACTTCTTGAATCTGTAATTTTAGGCCTTTCATACAAGGTGAGAAAATTTCATTGATTATTTCCTCCATTATTCTTTCTGCCCCTTTCTCCTTATTTTCTACTTCTGGGACACATATAACACATATGTTTGTGGCTTCATGTAGTCATTCAATTCCCTGAGACCCTGCTCATACTTTTCCACTATTTTCCCTATCTGTTCTTTGGTATGTAGGACTTCAAATGTCCTGTACTCTACTTCATTAATCCTTTCTTCTGCCTCTTCAAATCTGTTGTTATATGTCTCCACTATCTTTTTCCTCTCTTCTATTGTGCCTTTCATTCCCATAAGTTCTGCCTCTTATGTTTTTTTGTTTTGTTTTGTTTTGCATGGGCAGGCACCAGGAATCTAATCTGGGTCTCTGGCATAGCAGGCAAGAACTCTGCCTGCTGAGCCACCATGTCCCGCCCTCTGCCACTTATGTTTTTAAGCTTTCAAGTTCTTCTTTATGGTCACCCAATGTTGTCTTTCTTTCTTTCTTTCTTTCTTTTTTTTTTTTTTTTTACTTTTTTATTGTGAAATATATAAAAAAATAAAAAGCAATAATTTTCGAAGTATAATCCAACAAGCAACTATCGAATAGATTTCATAATTTGGTATGGGTTAATCTTCCACAGTTTCAGATTTTCCCTTCCAGGTGCTCCAAAAGATTAGAGGCTAAAAGAGATATCAATATAGTGATTCAGCAGTCATACTCATTTGTTAAATCATATTTCTCTGTTGTACCTACTCCTTCTCCTTTGATCCTTCTTAGACTCTATTAAGGACATTTGGGTATGCCCTTTCTAGCTTTTTCATGTTGAAAAAGGGTGTTGATAACATAGGATAGGAGGATGGAATCAATTAATGCTCTTGGAGAGTCTGACTCTTGGAGAGGCTCGCCACCCCACCCCCACCCCACCTGGCTCAGAAACCCTCTGGAGGTAGTGGGTTTCAGGAAAGTAAACTTAGCACATGAAACTTTATATTATAGAGTCTCAGTTAGAGCCCTAGGTGTTCTATAGGGTTAATAGGCATGATATTTGTTGGGGGTTGGAAAACTGTGGCAACTGGCAATATCTACCTGAAGCGTCCATAAGAGTGGCCTCCAGAATATCCTCTTGACTGTATTTGAACTCTCTTAGTCACTGACACCTCATTTTGTTACCTTTCTTTTCCTCCTTGTGGTCCAGAAAGCATTATCAATCTTATATTGCCAGGGCCAGGCTCATCCCTGAGAATCATGTCCCATGTTATCAGGGAGACTTTTATCCCTGAAAATCATGTCCCCTGTAGTGGGGAGGGTAATGGTTTTCCTTACAGAGTTGGGCTTAGAGAGAGAGGCCACATCTGAGCAACTAAAGAGGTTTCACGGAAACAACTCTTAGGCGTAATTATAGGTAATCTTACCTTCTCCACTACAGAAATGAGCCTCAAAATCAAGAGATTAGCCTATTTTCCTAGGGGTCCCTAATGTTTGAGAGAACACCAGGGGTTTTGCAGATGGGAAAGTTTAACAGTTCTATTTTTTTCCTCCAGTCCCTCAAGGGACTCTACGGATACGTGGGTTCTTCCCTCCAGTTCCTCAAGGGACTCTACCAATGCTTTTTAATTATCAGCCCCACCAAGGTCTGGGATATCTCTGGGTATTACATTAAGTTATATATAATCACAAGGCCTTGTTCCCATACTGTTCTCCATGTGCTCAGGTTGTTTAAGTGAGCTATCCAGACAAGTTGATTCAGATTGTATATTACAGGAAACTTCAGCTCTAGACAAAATAAAGCTCTCTGCCTTTGGTCTCATATAGTAGGTTAAGCTCTAGAGCCATATACTATCATCATTTGCCCTGTATTCTGATTTACCTTAGTCCTGACCAGATCAACTTTGTTTTTATCTCTAATTGAGGCCTCATCTCTTTTTTCAGTTACTTTAACTATTATTGCGTGCACAATGCTGACTTTCAGAGCTGCAGAGCTCCGGCTCTGAATCTTAGGTGTCACAGAGGTATTCAAAGTTTCAGGGAAAAACTAGCTTATACATACATAGCTCTGTGCTTCAGAATCTAGAAATATACTTACAACTTCAGTGTAAGTATAGCTGATATAAGAGTGACAACTGAGGCTCCAATTTTCCAATAAGTATTTTCTAAAAGAGACCACAGCATATTTTTTCTTTTGTTTCTGGTTTATTTTGCACAATGCATTGTCCCCAAGGTTCCATTCAATTTGTTGCATGCTTCCTGATGACATTCCTTTTTGTAGCCAAACAGTATTTCTTCATATGTACATATGTAATATATATATATATTTCACAGTTTGCCTTTCAGCTTCTCATTCATTAGACCCTTCTGTCCCCTCCATCCACAGGGTATAATGGATAATATCCAAAATAAATAAACATATCTTACAGTGTCCTCACTTGGTTATATAATCAGCAACATTTTCAATTTTAAACAATTTTCATTGGACCAAAGAGACAAAGAACGAATAAATGTAGCCTCATCAAATATAAATCAAAACCTCCCCTAATCTCTTACCACTCCCCCCAATTATTTACCCTTGGTAATGCTTGTGGTCTTCCTATAAACTATAGGCATGCAATATCAGTTTTCTCCCTATACTCCTCTATTATTAACTCTTTGTACAAGATCAAATCTTTGAAGGAATTCATGCAAGAATTTATTTATAATTTTACAATTAATCAGTCGGATACAAAGAACTATATATCCCCTTTCAATCACATTCACCTTCAATATGGCAATGATACTATTACCCTACTAATTAGCTATCATCATTTCTATCTGTTCCCTTACATTTAAGATCAACCTTGTTGAGGAATCTTCCCCCTATCCCATGCCCTGCCTCTAGCTTCTGTGTACCTCTAGGTCCCCTATAATCTACAGTGTAAACTTTTGGGCTTACCTTTATCACAGTCATAATAGCAAAATCTTATAGTATCTATCCCTTTGTGTCTGATTAATATGTCACTCAGCATTATGTCCTCAAGGATCATCCATGTTGTCATATGCTTCAGGACCTCATTTCATCTTACTGCTGCATAATATTCCATTGTATGTATATACCACATTTTGTTTATCCATTTATTTGTTGATAGACTTGGAGTGTTTTCATTTTCTGGCAACTGTAAATAGTGTTGCTATGAACATTGGCATACAAATGTCTGTTCATTTCACTGCATTCAGTTTCTCTGGGTATACATCATATATTGGTATTGCTGGGTCACAGGGCAACTTGATATTTAGTTTTCTGAGGCAGTACCTAACTTCTTCCACAAGGCTGTACCATTATACATTCCCTCCAGCAGTGATTAAGTATTCCAATTTCTCCATATCCTCTCCAACATTTGAAGTTCTCTGTTTGTTTAATAGCAACCATTCTTATAGGTATGAGGTGACATTGCATTGAACTCTTGATGTGCATTTCCCATGTAGCTAATGAAAATGAGCATCTCTTCTCAGGCTTTTTAGCATTTATTCTTTGGAAAAATGTCTATTCACAAACTCTGCCCATTTTATAATTGGGTTGTTTGTTCTTAAGCTATATAATTTCTTTATATACACAGTTATTAAACCCTTATCTGATATGTGGTTTCCAAATATTTTCTTCCATTGAGTTGGCTGCCTCTTCAATTTTATGACAAAGTCCTTTGACACTCAGAAGCTTTTGATTTTAAGGAGTTTCCTTTTATCAATTTTTTTCTTTCTTTGCTCCTGCTTTGGGTGTAAAGTTTAAGAAGCTACCCCCTATTGCTAGGTCTTAAAGAAGTTTCCCTATATTTTCTTCTAGGATTTTTATGATACTGGCTCTTATATTTACATCTTTAATTCATTTTGAATTAATTTTTGCAAAAAATGTAAGGTAGGCATCCTCTTTCATTTTTTTTGGCTATTGATAACCAGTTCTCCCATGCCCATTTTTTAAACAGACTATTCTGTCCCAGTTGAGGGGATTTAGGGGCCTTATTGATGATCAACTGACCACAGATTTGATGTTCTGTCTCTGTACTCTCAATTAGGTTCCATTGGTCTATATTTCTTCTTTGTACCAATACCATGCTCTTTTGACCACTGTGGCTTCATGATAAACTTTAAAGTCAGGAAGTGTTAGTCCTCCCATGCCAGTGAGGAAGGGGTACCAGCCTCTGAAGTTTGGGAGCTTCACTTAACAGTTCTGTGTTATGATCTTGGCCTTTCCACCCATTGTACACTGGGGCACAGTGTGTATCTGGTCATGGATTTCCCCCAGCAGTTTTTCCAGGCAGCTCCTGGCTATTTACTAGCTGCTCTAGAGGACTAATTAAATTCCACAACTCCCTACACCTTCTTGCCCTGCCCTCCCTCTGCTGCAATGTCTTTGAAGGAGATAATTTCAAATGAGTGATTCCAAACTATACACATATGTTGACTTTAAAGCAGTAAAACACTGAATAATGTATAGATAACCAGCTCTAAGTAAGAACTTTTCTTGGGCTTTTTACATACCGAGTGGGTACGGAGTGCAGCAATGGTTTTTGAAAGTGCCATTTCCCATAGTTCATCAATGTATGCTCTATTTACTAAGCCCTGCGTTGTATGTAAAATGTGATCTTCAACCACAAAAAACCTAAGATTGGGGAAAAAGAAAGAACAGCTGTCAGAACTTAGAGTTTGACTATCTCCAGGGTAGACAAACACTCAGAGCTGCCAACAAATTCAATTTAATAAAATTAATCATTTTTTTCCTTAAAGAAGTTATTTTGTATCATACACAAAATCAGACTTGTGCTCAGAATTATGTCCCTGATCATGATGTCTTAACCACTTCTAAAGAAACTGAAGTTACATTTCTATTAATGTTAACCATGTTATCCAACAACTTAAAAAGAAGGAAAATATTATAGGTAAAGAAGGCTGATTTCAATACATCAAAAGCATTAACAGATTTTAAAGAAACAATGAAAGGTACAATATCCATCTTTAAAAATTCAGCACATACAATATCAAAGTAATTCCCTTCATAAGTCTCCAATCAAAGTGTCTTACAGAATTACAAAAGTGCCAACTCATTTGTGTGCATTCTGTTGAGGTTTTGCGTTGTTATGCATTTAAGTGTCTTCAGCTATCTTGCCTTCATGCCCATGCTCAATTAAACAAATCTTTAAATAGAGAATTTTTATTATGTATGTTGACAAAACCATCAGGGCACTGAAACAAACTAAATTGGAGAGGAAAAAAAAGAAACTTAATGGAAGATTGCCTTCATTTCCTTTCTTCTAATCTCAAAGTCATTATTTTAGCATTAGAAAAAGCTGCCTGTACTTGGGATGTTTATTTAGGAACTACAATCGCATACTGGTATATTTTTCAGATTACAGGAGCAAAATACAGTATGTGGCACAAATCTGGTCCACTGCTTTGTATACATACTGTTTTGTTGTAGCACAGCCACACTCATTCATTTATGTATTGTCAATGTCTGCTTTCATGCTACAATACGAGAATTCACAGTCAGACAGAGACTGTATGGCCTGCAAAGCCAAAAATATTTACTATCTGGTTCTTTATAGAAAAAGTGTACTGACTTTTGCGAATTATTTCACCCAGAATGGGGAAATAAAACACCAACTATTATAAGATTACAATTCAATGTTTTTCTCCCTTTATCTGCAAAATATAACGTTGAAACCAGCAATAAGAAAATGTTGAAACCAGCATTATAAAAACAACAAATCTTATCTTCTTAAGAATTTAAAAAAGAAAAGAAATAATAATTTTCCAAGGAAAATTTGATTTATTTTTCCAAGTTTCTCAAATCTATGTATTGAAAGTATACAAAATTAAAAATATATATACCCACCCTACAATTTGATTAAAGTACTTCCTGTAGCCATCTAAAGTTTCATGCTGCAACAAAAGCAAAGCAGAAAAAGTTATTGTTTCTGTTTTCTTACATTAAGACAAAGTTAAAATCAATCTCTTAAGGTTCAGTTCCCTAGACAGAATAGGAGTCCCTACTTTATGGGTTGCAATGAGGTTGAAATGACACAATATACATATAGTACTTGGAATAATGCATGACACACAGCAATCAATAGATTTTAAGTTGCTATTTTCATAATTCCTGGGGATCACATCCACCAAAAGTAGACTCAGTGTGACAGTGAGAAAATAAAAAAATAGGGCATCCACAAAACCATCAAAAGATGCCAGTAGTTTTCTTTATGCAAAAGGGCTTGAGAAAAGTGCAAGTGGTAATCCTACCATGTTAGATGGGGGCTGGAGCACCAAACGGGCCTGTTTTCGCCTCTGCTTTCGGTAGTAGTTCTCAAATGTTTCCCGAGCACCCTGGAAAATAAACAAAAGGAAATGGGTTTACTCATTGGACCAACTACTCTATTATTTGAAGAGAAAAATTCCAGGTCTAAAACTGAGGCAGGCCCCTATTTCTCAGAATGTTATTTTGACAGAGATATTAATCATAGGAAAAAATAACAGTAACAACTATTACCATTTATTGGTTCTAACTAACAAATCCTGTAGGGGTGAACACATAAGCTCCTTAAAAGGAACTCAACCATCATCAGCACACCAAAGCTGGTTGCTGAATCAACATATTCACAAGAATGAATTATAGATTAGAATAACAGTTTCACAGATTATAGATTATAATAACAGTTGAGAAAATGTTCCTAAAAAATTTTCACAAAGAACTACATAAACAAAATGTCCAGAATGAAAAGCAGCCTTTAAATGAACCTTGAGAAAAAGACTTCTAGTGAGCGCCAAGATGGCGGCTTAGCAAGGCATGGGATTTAGTTCATCCTCCAGAGCAGCTACTAAACAGCCAGGAATAGTATAGAACAACTGCTGGGACCACATCAGTGATTGGACACACAGCATATCCCAGTCTGGACCAGCTGGACCAGCTGTGAGACCACCCAGAACCATGAGTTCCCCAAGCCACAGTCACCGGTGCCCTGTCCCCACAGGCTGCTTTCCAGAGGGAAAAGGAAAGGGAGTTTACTAACAGCAGTGGCTGAGTGCAGCTAAATTCCAATTGTGGAATTAAAAAATTCTGACTACTACAAATAGGCCCCCAGCTCAGGTAAACCTCGAGTCAAAGCAGAGGCTGCTGATTTTTGCCTCAGTGCAGAGGGGGCAGGACTGACAGAAAAAGAAAAAAGAAAAACAGAAACAGAGGTTTTGGGGATCCAATAGCACATTGAAGGAAAGCTTGGGGCATGTAGGATCTGAAGGTACACAGAGCAACATACCAACTTAAGCTCCTAATTGGCAAACCTGAGGAATGGGAACTCTGCTCTGAAAGTGATTTTTCTCTTTCTTTTTTGTGGCTGTGTTTCTATGGCTTGACTGCCTTTGGATACGGCTGTAAGGCTTCTCAGGTTCCAACTGCCCCGGGCATAGACAGAATTAAGCTTGTTTAACAGCTTGTCTGGAGACTGTGCCTTCCCCAGGAGAGGGATGGGGCCCATCTTGGGTGAAATCCCTCGCTCAAGAAATTGAGACCCCAGGATCTGGAAAAGTGAAACACTTAAAGCCAACCTACAACCTCTCTGCCTCAAACACACCCCCAGCAGGGAGAGTCTGCTGAAGTTAAAGGTACCACAACACCTTCTGCTGGTGGGACCCACAGGCAGAAAAGTGCCACATACAGGGCAGAACAGGAAAAACACTGAGTCCAGAGGCTTCATAAGAAAGTCTTTCAATCTGCTAGGTTTCACCCTCAGGGAAAACTGACGCAAGTGACCCTTTCATTCTGAGAAGGCCAGTTTGGTCTGGGAAAATCTGGCTGGGGTCTATAATATCTAAGTAGACACTCCCAAGATGGGGAAAAAGGTACCATACAGGCAGAGCAATAAACAAGAAAACAAGAACTGAAAAATTCTGATCTGTTAAACAAAACCTGAGCTAGTGGTCCAGAATAAGCTGAACTGAATGTCAAAGAACAAATAGACATCCAGCAAGAAAACCCTAGGTAAAAGAAGTGGAAACAATCTCCAGAATAAACTAATTAAGGTAATTAAATGCCTAGGTGCCAGCAAAAAATAACAAATCACACTAGGAAAATTGAACATATGGCCCAGTCAAAGGAACAAACCAACAATATAAATGAGATACAGGAGTTGCAACAATAAATTCAGAATGTTCAAGCAGACATGGAAAACCTCATCAAAAATTAAACCAAATCGAAAATCAAAAAGTAAAGAAGGCAAGGAATGAAGAAAAAGAAGAAACTGAAAGTCTGAAAAAACAAATCACAGCTCTTATGGGAAGGAAAGTCACAACAGAAAAGATGAAAAAAACAATGGAAACCTACAATGTCAAATTTCAAGAGGCAGAAGATAGGATTAGTGAACTGGAGGACAGAACATCTGAAATCCGACAAGTAAAAGAAAATATAGAGAAAAGAATGTAAAAAATAGGAGCAGGGACTCAGGGAATTGAATGACAACATGAAGCACATAACTATACGTGTTGTGGGTGTCCCAGAAGGAGAAAAGAAGGGCAAAGGAGGTGAAAAAGTAATGGAGGAAATTATCACTGAAAATTTCCCAATTCTTATGAAAGACTTAAAATAGCAGATTCAAGAAGTGCAGCATACTACAAAGAGAAGAAATGCAAATAGACATACTCCAAGACACTTACTAATCAGGATGTCAGATGTCAAAGAGAAAGTGAGAATCTTGAAAGCAGCAAGAGAAAGGCAATCCATCACATACAAGGTAAGCCCAATAAGACTATGTATAGATTTCTCAGCAGACACTATGGAGGCAAGAAGACAGTGGGATGATATATTTAAGTTACTAAAAAAGAAAAACTGCCAGTCAAGAATTCTATATCCAGCAAAATTGTCCTTCAAAAATGAGGGGGCCATTATAACATTTTCAGACAAAAAATCAGTGAGAGAATTTGTGACCAAGACACCAGCTCTGCAAGAAATACTAAAGGGAGCACTAGACACAGACAGGAAAAGACAGGAGAGAGAAGTGTGGAGAAGAGTGTAGAAATGAAGACTATCAGTAAAGGTAAAAAGAAGAAAACTTAGATATGACATATAAAATCCAAAAGGCAAAATTGCAGAAGAAAGTATTGCCCATATAGTAATAACACTAAATGTTAATGGATTAAACTCCCCAATCAAAGACATAGACTGGCAGAATGGATGAAAAAACAGGACCCATCTATATGCTGTCTACAGGAAACACATCTTAGACCAAACAGCAAACATAGGGTGAAAGTGAAAGGTTGGGAAAAGATATTTCATGTAAATAATCAGAAAAGAGCAGGAGTAGCTAGCTGTACTAATATCCAACGAATTAGACTTCAAATGCAAAACATTTAAAAGAGACAAAGAAGGACACTATGTATTAATGAAAGGAACAATTCAACAAGAAGACATGACGATCATAAATATTTATGCACTGAGCCAGAATGCTCCAAAACAGATGAGGCAAACACTGAAAAGAGGAATAGACACATCTACCATAATAGTTGGAGACCTCAATTCCCCACTCTCATGAATGGACAGACCATCTAGACAGAGGATCAATAAAGAAACAGAGAAGTTGAATAATACAATAAATAAGCTAGACTTAACAGACATTTATAAAACACTGCACCACGCAACAGCAGGATACACCTTTTTCTCAAGTGCTCATGGATCATTCTCAAGGATAGACCGTATGTTGCGTCACAAAGCAAGTCTCAATAAATTTTAAAAGATTGAAATCATACAAAACACTTTCTCAGATCATAAAGGAATGAAGTTGGAAATCAATAATAGGCAGAATGCCAGAAAATTCACAAATATATGGAGACTCAACAACACACTCTTTAAAAATCAGTGGGTCAAGGAAGAAATTACAAGAGAAATCAGTAAATATCTCGAGGCAAATGAAAATGAAAACACAACATATCAAAATTTATGGGATGCAGCAAAGGCAGTGCTAAGAGGGAAATTTATTGCCCTAAATGCCTATATCAAAAAAGGAGAGTGAGCAAAAATCGAGGAATTAACCGCCCACTTAGAATAACTAGAGAAAGAACAGCAAACTAACCACAAAGCAAGCAAAAGGAAAGAAAATATGAAGATTAGAGCAGAAATAAATGAAATTGAGAGCACTAAAACAATCAAGAAAATCACCAAAACCAGAAGTTTGTTCTATGAGAAAATCAATAAGATTGATGGCCCCTTAGCAAGTTTGACAAAAAGAAGAAGAGAGAGGATGCAAATAAATAAAATCAGAAATGAAAGAGGAGACATAACCACTGACCCCACAGAAATAAAGGAGGTAATGAGAGGATACTATGAACAACTTTATGCTAACAAAGTAGACAATGTGGATGAAATGGACAACTTCCTAGAAAGGCATGAATAACTAACATTGACTCGAGAAGAAATAGACGACCTCAATAAAACAATCACAATTAAAGAAATTAAATCAGTCATTAAGACGCTCCCCAAAAAGAAAAGTCCAGGACCAGATGGCTTCACATGTGAATTCTACCAAACATACAAGAAAGAATTAGTACCAATCCTGCTCAAACTCTTCCAAAAAACTGAAGAGGAGGGAAGGCTACCTAACTCATTCTATAAAGCCTACATCACCTTCCTACCAAAGCCAGGCAAAGATATTACAAGAAAAAAACAACAACAGACCAATCTATCTAATGAATATAGATGTAAAAATCCTCAACAAAATTCTTGCAAATCGAATCCAGCAGCACATTAAAAGAATTATACACTATGACCAAGTAGGATTCATCCCAGGTATGCAAGGATGGTTCAACATAAGAAAATCAATTAATGTAACACACCATATCAACAAATCACAGAAGAAAAACTACATGATCATCTCGATTGATGCAGAAAAGGCATTTGACAAAATTCAACATCCTTTCTTGTTAAAAACATTTCAAAAGGTAGGAATAGAATGAAACTTCCTCAACAAGATAAAGGGAATATATGAAAAACCCACAGCTAACAGCATCCTCATTGGGGAAAAACTGAAAACTTTCCCCTAAGATCAGGAACAAGACAAGGATGTCCACTATCACCATTGTTATTCAATATTGTGTTGGAAGTTCTAGCCAGAGCAATTAGACAAGAAAAAGAAATACAAGGCATCAAAATTGGAGAGGAAGAAGCAAAATTCTCATGTTTAGAGATGATATGATACTAACTGTCAAAACCTTGAAAACTCCACAGCAAAACTACTAGAGCTAATAAATGAGTACAGCAAAGTGGCAGGTTACAAGATCAACACTCAAAAATCTGTAGTGTTTCTATATGCTAGTAATGCACAATCTGAGGGGGAAATCAAGAAAAAAAACCCATTTATAATTGCAACCAAAAGAATAAAATATTTAGGAATAAATTTAACTAAAGATACAAAAGACCTGTACAAAGAAAAGTACAAGAAATTGCTAAATGAAATCAAAGAAGACCTAAATAAATGAAAGGCATACCGTGTTCATGGATTGGAAGACTAAATATAGTTAAGATGTCAATTCTACTTAAATGATTTATACATTCAATGCAATACCAATCATAATCCCAAAACTTACTTTTCAGAAATAGAAAAACCAGTAACCAAATTTATCTGGAAGGGCAGGGTGCCCCGAATAGCTTAAAACATTCTGAGAAAGAAAAAAGAAGTTGTAGGTCTCATGCTACCTCACTTTAAGGCATATTACAAAGCTATAGTGGTCAAAACAGCATGGTACTGGCATAAAGATAGATATACTGACCAATGGAATCGAATAGAGTGTTCAGAGCCTCTCATCTATGGACAATTGATCTTTGACAAGGCAGTCAAGCCAACTCACCTGGGACAGAACAGTCTCTTCAATAAATAGTGCCTAGAGAACTGGATATCCACATGCAAAAGAATGAAAGAGGATCCATATCTCACACCCTATACAAAAATTAACTCAAAATGGATCAAAGACCTAAATATTAACCCTAACATCATAAAGTTTTTATAAGAAAATGTAGGGAAATATCCTATAAATCTTATAATAGGAGGTGGTTTCCTAGACCTTTCACCCAAAGCACAACTATTGAAGAAAGAAAGAAAGACATGGGAACTCCTCAAAATTAAACACTTTTGTGCATCAAAGAACTTTGTCAAGAAAGTAAAAAGACAGCCTACACAATGGGAGACAATATTTGGAAATGATATGTCAGATAAAGGCCTAGTATCCAGAATATATAAAGAGATTTTTCAACTCAGTATAAAAAAGACAGACAACCCAATTACAAAATGGGCAAAAGACTTGGACAGACACTTCTCAGAAGAGGAAATACAAATAGCCAAAAGGCACATGAAAAGATGCTCAACCTCCCTGGCTATTAGGGAAATGCAAATCAAACCCACAATGAGATATCATCTCAGACCCACCAGAATGGCCATTATCAATAAAACAGAAAACGGCAAGAAATGGAGAGGATATGGAGAAAGAGGCACACTTATCCACTGTTGGTGGCAATGTCAAATGGTACAACTGTTGTGGAAGGCAGTTTGGTGGTTCCTCAAGAAGCTAAGTATAGAACTGCCATATGACTCAGCAATACCATTGCTATGTATCTACTCAGAGGACATGAGGGCAAGAACACAAACAGACATTCGCACACCAATGTTTATAGCAGCATTATTTACAACTGCCAGGAGATGGAAACAGCCAAAATGTCCATCAACAGACAAGTGGCTAAACAAGCTGTGGTATATACATACGATGGAATACTATGCAGCTTTAAGACAAAATACAATTATGAAGTATGTAACAACATGGATGGACCTTAAGGACATTATGCTGAGAACTCATTAATCTGAGTTCCTAGATTAGCCAGGAACAAAAGAACAAATACTGTATGGTCTCACAGATATGAATAACATTATAAATGAACTTGGAGTAATTCAGTTAAGAACAGAGGTCATCAGGAAATAGATAAAGGAGAGATATTGGGTAATTGGAGCTGAAGGAATACAGATTGTGCAATGGGACTGATTGTAAATATTCAGAAATGGATAGCATCATACTACCTGATTGTAGCACACTAATGTTAGAACACTGAATGAAGCTGAATGTGAGAATGAGAGAGGGAGGAGGGAGGCCTGGGGGCACAAATGAAATCAGAAGGAAAGATAAATGATAAAGACTGAGATGGTATAATCTAGGAATGCCTAAGGATATAATGATAGTGACTAAATATACAAATTTTAAAATGTTTTTGCATGAGGAAGAACAAAGAAATATCAATAATGCAGGGTGCTGAACATAGGTGGCAATTCATATTTTAAAACTTTAACTTATGTGTGAGACTAAAGCAAAAAATGTTTATTTGGTACAAAATTTACATTTTGACTAGTGCAGTTCCTAATATAACTTATGTGGACAGCTTAGTTGAACACCATAAGTCATAGAACCTTGAGTAGGGCATGAGATTTTGAAGGTTTGTCCAGAGTGATGCCCTGATAAATCCGAGTGATTTGAACAGTGAATAAAAAAGTATTTGCAAAGTCACCTTGGGGAAATTGTGAGAAAGGGGGAAATTCAACTTCCCCAAGTGGAGAATTCCTGATATTCTCACAAGTGGTGGGGACAACCAAAGCAACAGGCTGAGCCCTCAATCTTGGGGTTTGTTCATATGAAACTTACCCCCGCAAAGGATAGGCTAAGCCTACTTAAAATTAGGCCTAAGAGTCACCCCCTGAGAACCTCTTCTGCTGTTCAGATGTGTTGGCCACAACAAGCAAAACTCACTGCCCTCTCCTTCTCTACATGGGACATGACTCCCAGGGATGTGGACCTTCCTGGCAACGTGGGACAGAAATCCTAGAATGAGCTGGGACTCAGCATCAAGGGACTGAGAAAACCTTCTCCACCAAAAGGGGGAAGCGCAAAATGAGACAAAATAAAGCGTCAATGGCTGAATGATTCCAAACAGAGTCAAGAGGTTATCCTGGAGGTTATTCTTACACATTATATAAATATCACCTTTCTAGTTACGGTGTAATAAGAGAGGCTGGAGGGAACTGCCTGAAAATGTGGAGCTGTTTTCCCGTAGCCATGTTTCTTGAAGATGATTGGTTGATGATACAGCTTTCTCAATGTGACTGTGTGATTGTGAAAACCTTGTGTCTGATGCTCCTTCTATCTACCTTATTGACAGACAAGTAAAACATATGGATCAAAAATAAATAAATAATAGGGGGAACAAATGTTAAAATAAATTTTGTAGATTAAAATGCTGGTGATCAATGAGGGGGGGTTAATGGGTATGGTATGTGCAAATTTTTTCTTTTTATTTCTTTTTCTGGATTGATGCAAATGTTCTAAGAAGTGATTATGGTGATGAGTATACAACTATGTGATGATGTTGTGAGTTATTGTTTATATTCCAAGAATGGAATGATCATATGGTAAGAATGTTCATGCCTGTATGTTGTTACATTTAAAAAAAAAAGAAAAAAGACGCTAGCACATCAAAGGCAGCTGCATATTAAAAGTATTATATATCATGACCAAGTAGGATTTATCACAGGAATGCAAGGGTGGTTAAAGTTCTCAATGTAATATACCCATCAGTAGAATGATGGGGGAGAATCACATGATCATCTCAATTGATGCAGAAAAGGCATGACACAATGCAACACCCCTTCATAGTAAAATCATTAAAAAAGAAACCCAAACAGGAATAGAAGGTGTGATAGTCAGCTTCTGGTATCAACTTGGCCAAATGATTATGCCCAGTTGTCTAGTCAGACCAAGCCTGACTGTTGCTGCAAGGATATTTTGTGGCTGGTTGATTAAATCATCAGTCAGTTGAAAGCATCTCTGGCTGATTATATCTGAGATCAACTAAGGCATGCCTCTTAAAATAAAATAAGATAATCCAATCATTTGAAGGCTTTTAAGGAAAAACAGAGACTCTTTCCTGCTTCTTCAGCCAGCAAGGCTTTCCTGTAGAGTTCATCCAGACTCTTCATCAGAGCCGCCAGCTTCACAGCCTGCCCTATGGATTTTGGACTCTTCCATTCTCACGGTTGCATGAGACCCCTTTATAATTCTCATATTTACAGAACTCTTCTGTTGATTCTGTTTCTCTAGAGAACCCTGGCTTACACAGATTGGTATTGGGAGTGGTTCTTGAGAAACAGAATATTAAAAATGGGATTTTACAATTGGTGTTCTACTCTGACTAAACTCAGAGGCACTAATGACTCTGTTTCCAATAATCAAGATGGCACTGACAGTCCATGGGGTGAGTTAGCAAAACAGATACTCAAAATATCAACATTAGATTCTGCTAATTGTACACTTTACATGAAGCAATGCTCTGGGTGATAATGTCTTTGACACCTTTACAGAGTTTTGTGGAATTGAGAGGTATGATGATGTTGGCTGGTTGTTAGATACACTGGATACAGTGATGAGGAAAGAGGTGAGCTGAAGGCTTCAAATTTGAAACTTCAGCACTGTATGAATGATGTAAAAGTTTTCATGTATGCCCTAAAAGGAACTCTTATTTCCTGTGGTCAGAGATCTCTGAAAACCAGACCAAAGCCTCACTGTGATAGTAGCCGATTTACAACATAAACTAAAATCTCAACCTTGCAGGGTGTCTGCTGTTAAAGTAAGGGCTTTGATTGGAAAAGAATGGGATCCTGAAACTGGGGATGGTGATATATGGCTTGCTAATGGTGATGGGGAGACGGGATTCCTGAAATCTGCTGAGCCTTTGCTAAATAGGTCTGTAACGGACTGCTCTGAGAAAAGAGCTTCCTGGCCTCCAGCCTGCTTTGATGAAACACCTTACCAGCCTCCAGTCTCTTCAGAGGAGTCTGTCATTCAACTTCAACCTAACGAGATAAACCCTTCACTGCCTGGTGCTCTTGTAACCACCTCCCCTGGGAAAACAGCCCTCACTCCTCTGTCTGGAGTAACAAATCCTATCTCACCAGATGAAACTGTAATGGAATGCCCTGAGATAATTGGCTTGAAAGATACTTCTATTGTTTTTCATGACCCACCCCCACCACCCCACTTTTCTTCCAGATCCATAATTAGACTAAAATCCCAACAGGGCCCAAAGGGTGAGGTACAAAGTGTGACCCATGTTAAGGTACACTATACTCTAAAAGAACAACATGAGTTTTCCAATCTATGTAGACAGAAATCAGGGGAATATGTGTGGAAATGGATATTATGGGTGTGAGATAATGGTAGAAGGAATATAAAGTTGGATCAATCTGAACTTACTGATATGGGCCCACTAAGCAGAGATTCAGCATTCAATGTTGTAGCTCGAAGGGTTAGAAGGGGCATTAATAGTTTGTTTGGATGGTTTGTTGAAACATGGATCAAAAGGTGGCCAATATTACCTGAGGTTGAAATGCTAGAACTACGTTAGTATAATGTAGATGAGGGGATCCAGAGGCTTAGAGAGATGAGAATATTAGAGTGGCTTTATCATGGAAGACCTACTCATCATACACCCCAGGAATGTCCAGAGGACAGATCTTTCACCAGAACCTTGAGAAATAAATTCATGAGACTAGTTCTATCATCCCGGAAGAGCTCTGTAGTCCCCTTCTCTGTAGGTCAGATATTAATGTTGGAACTGTTGTCACTGAGCTGGAATCCTTAAATACAATGGAGACGATCAGATCCCACGTTGGCAGAAGCCATGTAGCAACAGTTAATTACAATACACAAGGTGGGGGTGGCTACCATAATGGACAGCAGACTCAAAGGAGCAGTCAAAATAATCTGACTCGTAGAGACTTGTGGCACTGGCTAGTTGATCATGGGGTATCTATAAGTAAAATAGACAGGCAGTCTACTAAATTTTTGTCTGAGCTGTATAAGCAGAAGAATTCTAGGTCAAGTAGTCAGAAGTCTAACTTGAACTACAAAAACAGAGTCATGGCCTGTAATCAATTCTCAGACTTGAGACAGTTTACAGACCCAGAGCCCTTCGAATGAGGGAGAGCCAGGTATCCTTGAAAAAGGACCCTTTTACATTGCCCCAAATTCACACTGCTTATCTTCCTCCCAGCCTTCTGCAGGGAAACCTATGGTGTTTTCCCAGGGTGACTGTGTATTGGAGAAAAGGAAATGATCAGATATTTAAGGGATTATTTGACACTGACTCAGAAGTGACACTAATTCCAGGAGATTCAAAACGTCACTCTGGTCCAACAGCCAGAGTAGGGAGTTTATGGAAGTCAGGTGATCAAAAGAGTTTTAGCTTCGGTCCATCTCACAGTAAGTCCAGTGGGTCCCCAGACCCATTCTGTGGACATTTCCCCAGTATCAGAATGCATAATTGGAATTGTCATACTCAGCAACTGGCAGAATCCCCACACTGGTTCTCTGACTAATGGAATGAGGGCTATTAAGTAGGAAAGGCCAAGCGGAAGCCACTAGAACTGCCCCTACCTAGCAAAATAATGAATCAAAGCAATACTGTATTCCTGGACAGACTGCAGAAATTAGTGCCCCTCTTTAAGGACTTGAAGGATTCATGGTTGGTGATTCCCATCACATCCCCATTCAACTTTCCCATTTGGCCTGTGAAGAAAATGGATGGGACTTGGAAGATGACAGTGGATTACTGTAAATTTAACCAGGTGGTGACTCCAATTGCAGCTGTTGTTCCAGATGTGGCATCATTGCTTGAGCAACACAACACAACACCTGGTACCTGGTATGCAGCTACTGATCTGGCAAATACTGGTTTTCCTCAATAGCACTCAGGAAGGACCACCAAAAACAGTCTGCATTCAGCTGGCAAGTCTAGCAATATACTTTCACTGTCCTACTTCAGGGGTATATCAACTCTCTAGCCCTATGTCACAATCGTGTCCGCAGGTACCTTGATAGTTTCTCCCTCCCTCAACACATCACTCTGGTCTATTATATAGATGATATCATGCTGATCGCTAATTGGACCTAGTGAACAAGAAGACTTATTGATAAGGCATTTGCAGTCAGGGGATGGGAGATATATCCAACAAAATTACAGGGGCCTTCAACCTCCATGAAATTTCTAGGTGTTCAGTGGTGTGGGGCATGTCAAGATATCCCTTCTAAGTTGAAGGATAAGCTGTTGCATCTAGCCCCTCCTATGATCAAAAAAGAGGCACAACGCCTAGTTGGCTTCTTTGAATAATTTCCTCCACGTGAGGGAGGGCATATATAGAAAATCCACAGCTAACATTATACTCAATGGTGAAAAACTGAAAGCCTTCCCCCTAATGTCAGGAACAAGTCAAGGATGCTTGCTTTCACTAATGTTATTCAACATGGTACTGGAAATGCTAGCTAGAGCAATTAGGCAAATAAATTAAATTAAATTAAAAATTAATAAAATAATAAAAAATAAAACAAGATGGATACAAAATTGGAAAGGAAGAAGGCAAACTATCTCTATTTGCAGCTGACATGATCCTGTATAAAGAAAACTGCTTAAATACATAAGAAAACTAATAAAGCTAATAATTGAATTCAGCAAAGTAGTAGGCTATAAGATTAACACCCCAAAATCAGTGGTGTTTCTATACACCACAATGAACAATATAAAATTGAAGTTTTTTAAAAAACAATTCCATTTATAACAGCATCTAAAAATATAATTCTAAAACTTATTACTGATGTATAAGTAAAGTTATTTTTGAATATTTGTTATAAACAGAGAAGACTTTTCTATTACTCAATTTTAAATGAACCAGTCTTCCTAATACATAATCCTTTTCTATTTCTTTGCACAGCATTTATCTCTATCTGATAGTCCCATTTACTTGTTTATTGTCTTGTCTCCTCTCATAGTGGTAAGCTTCAAAGAGCAAATTTCTTTTTTGTCTTGTTTAATCCCTAGAACAGTACCTAGCACATAATAGGCATTCAATGCACAGTTGTTTAAATAAATGATTAGAAGTACAAATAAAATATTAATCTTTATTTTCTTTTAAGGCTCCATTTTTATATTTACATTTTTCTGCCATTGCCATTATCATCTTTGAAATTACTGCTATTCATTTCATTCTGTTGTTTTTTTATCTCCACTTATTATTTTAAAACTTTCTGTTCCTATTTCATTGAGGTTATGACCTTTTTTCCCTTTTCTTTATTAGATAAGTTGTGGGTTTACAGAATAACCATGTATAATATTTGGTTTGATACCAATTTGACTTCAGTAGCATACACATATACTTTTCTGATATACCTGTCTGTCCTTCACTTCTTTTGTACTTGTTATAACAAATCTTTGTACATTGTATGTCCAAAACCATAGATTTATCTTACGCATTTGCATTTTAGTATCTGCAGGAAGTAAGAAGTGGCATTACATACCAAATAATACAATAATACTGGCATTTACAATTATCCAAATGGCCGCTTCTACTGAAGTTCTTTATTTTTTTATGCTGCTTTGAACCACTTCTAGTGTCCTCTCCTTTCAGTCTGAAGAAGTCCCTTAGCATTGTTTGTATGGCCAGTCTAGTGGTGATTATCTAGGAATGCCTTAATCTCTCTCTCATTTTTGAAAGTCTCACCGGACACAAAATTCTTGGTTGGCATTTGTTTTCTTTCAGCACTTTAAGTATTTTAACCCACTGCCTTCTTGCCTCCATGGATTCTGATGAGAAATCGGCACTCAAACTAATTGGCACTCCCTTATACACAACATACTTCTTTTCTCTTGCAGCTTTCAGAAAATTCTCCTTAACATTTGATAGTGTCAATATATGACAGGGTGTAATTTGTTTCATTTTTCTACTTTCTGGTGTCCTCTGGGCTACTTGGATGTGCATATTCATTTCTTTTGCTATGTTTGGGAAGTTTCAGATCATTATTTCTTTGAATATTTCTTCTGCTCCTTTTCCTCTTGATTTCCTTCTGGGACTCCATATTGGTACACTTGATGGTGTCCCAAAGGTGTCTTAGGCTATTTTCCCTTTTTGTAATTCTTTTTTCTTTCTGCTTCTCAGTCTGACTAGTATCAATTGTCTCGACTTTAAGTTCACTGATTCCTTCTTCTGCCAGTTGCAAACTGCTCTTGAAACCCTCCTGCGAATTTTCATTTCGGTTACTGTGGTCTTCAACTCCAGCAGTTCTGCTTGGTTCCTTTTTAAAATTTCTATCTCTTGACTAAGATTCTTATATTGCTCACTCATTGCTTTCCTGATATACTTAAGTTCTTTCTCTGCACTTTCCTTCATCTCCTTGAGCATTTTTAAGATGTTTTTTTTCTTAAGTCTTTGGTATGTCCACGTTCTAGTCTTCTTCATGGGTGTTTTCTGGATTTTTATCCTCTTCCTTTGGATGGGCCATCATATCTTCTTTCTTTGTTTGTCTTGTACTCTTTCATTGTACCTGTAACTCTGGGATTTATTCCGTGAGATGTCTGTTTCTTGATTTTGTAACCAGCAGGTGATAAGACAAAAATTTTCTTGAGCTTCAATCCTATCAGGAATGTCTGCCCAAGGCAAATGTAGCACGCAGGGTCCCCCTGTCTTCTCTGTGTCTTGTCCTGTGCTTCTGCTTATTAGTTGCTTTGGAGTTCCCTGTTTACAGGAGCTTGAATGCTCCCTATGTTTTACAGGATACAGCCCTCCTTCTCCTGGGTGTTTGAGGCAGGCAAGCCTTTGCCCCAGAACGTCCACCTTGACAGTTTCTTACACTCCTTTTGCTGTATTAAGCTGCTTTGGCATGAAGTGCAAATCTACAAGCTGGGCATGCTGGAGAGTTTTCCAATTCAATCTTTCCCAGCTGAAACAGGGCTAGGGACCCACAAAGACAGTGCAAAGTGGCTCCAAAGTGCCCTGGGAAGGAAAGGTGTCAAGAGCTTCTTTTATGACTCCCCAAAGTTGAAACTTCTTAACCCTGTCTAACAAATGTAGCCCTTCAATTAACCGTTCCCCACAGCCCTTGAGAAGCATAGCATCTTTAAGTTTCCTTCACTGCCACCTTTATCTGGAATGACTGGAACAATGGCTGACCTCAGAGCCAGATTCCCAAAGGTCCAAAGTTGCTAATTATAAGGCATGGTCAGCGTTGGGCTATGTCCACTTCTGGTCTTGGGAAAGAAGATTTTTATCTCCCTTTCTCTTACCAATAAGCTAGCAAGGGCTGGACCCCACAGCAGTATGCCATGAGACTCGGGGATGGGTGCTAGCAATGGCCTTCCAGAGAGAGCAACAATTTACTGTAGGTCTTTAACATAGCTTACCAGCCTCTTCCTCCTGCTCTTTCCTGGATGCTGAACAGTGTTATGATGCCCTCCAGAGTTTCAAAAGAATTGTTTCAGACAGTTCCTGCCTATTTTATACTTGTTCTGGTGAAAGGACTTCATCCTGAAGCTCCCTGCTCCACCATTTTTCCACAGTCCTCTCAGAAATAGCTCTTTGATATTGAAGTTATGTCTTCTTTATATAAAAAAAATTCTAAAATTTCCTTTTGAGTCCTATAGAAAATCATTTTTAGAATCAGGATGATGGTTCTATCCCCTGTTACTCAAAGTGCTTTCTCTCAGATCTCCTATTTTTTTTTTTTTTAATTTGCATATGGGCAGGAGGCACCAGGGATCGAACTCCAGACCTCCAGCACGGCAGGTCAGAGCTCCGCCTGCTGAGCCACAGCAGCGGCCCTCCTATTTTGTTTTTAGTTATTTTATTTTTCTTCTTTGATCAAGAGGTACTCTTTCTGGACCAGTACATTCTCTCAGATGTGACTTGTAGTTTGCCTTTGGCTCACTCACCATTCATCTGACTATAGAACTAGTAGCTTTATGGGAGTGAAAATTCTTACCAGGTTTATGTGCCCAATTCCTAGGCTATATGAAAGGCAATCCACAAAATGACTCCAGTATTTAGTTAGCAATTGGCCTACTATGTTCATAGAAAATATCACTGAACATTTTCTTACCACACAATTACCAGTGTTTTAACTTTGAATTTTTTTAAGTGAATGAAAGCTGCCAATATTGTAGTTTAAATTAAGTCAGTGGAAACCACAATAATATATAGGGTCATTCTTTGCCCCTAGTACAACATTAATTTTTAAAAAAATTTTTAGTATTCATCAGTACAGAATGAAATGTGCTGCCACCCCCTCCACTCTGACAGCCTTAAAAAGAAGGACCCAAACAGTACATAGGGGTATCTAACTAATGTGTTCACTTGTTCAAGATTGTATTTTCAAGCCAGAATGTAGATGGTAGGACAGAAACAGTGTTTTCTGACTTTTAAAGTTTGCACTGTTTATGTCAGCAAAATGCAGATCACACACCAACTAGATTTCTCAGTCCATTTGTTTAACTCTAGAGGAGGTGAAAAGTATAATGAAATTCAGGAAAAAATGTTATCAGCCTTAGTTATCAATTGTGTTGTAGTACATTTTCAGCATTTTATGAACCTAAAATATTTTAGTAAAAGTTAAGAAAGATTCAAAATCAAGCAAGGTTTTGTTTAAGATTTTCTATATTAAATGTATACATCTGATTTGAAATTTAACTTAATGTTGAAGTCTATATACTACTACAAAGAATCTCCACAATGAATTTATCATTCATGTGTAAAACTACATCTGAAGAATTAAATTAGCATAGCACATATTCTATTTTTATTTAATATTTAGATAAGAGTAAGAAATATTCTCTAGGTGCTATTAATCTCCTCTTCAATTTCTAATTCACAGAAGCAGTAACAGCCATATGGCTGTTACTCTAGACCTGATTTACTAACATTGGTCTAGAGTAAATATTTAGTATCACATAAAACCTTATGTAAATATTTATTTAGTATTATATATAAACCCTATATAACGTCCTTGGGAAAGGACATTACTGATCAAATGCTCCAAAAGCCATTGCTAATTCCTTATATTTAATCATTAATCCCAGCACAAGAATTTCCAGGAAATAACCTAATTTCAGTCTATGCTGGAAACACTTTTTGGTTTTTTATTACCTTCGGCTATGTTTTAATACCATCACTTTTTAGCTTATTGCTAAAATATAAAAGTAAGATACATGACCTGTAGAAAAATCAGATAAAACAGATTAGGCAAAGAAAGAAAATAAAAGCCATTCATAACCCCATCACTAGAAATAACAACTATTTACTTTTTGGAATATTCCCTTATAGACTTCTTCCTGTGCTAAATAAACAGATAATCCACATACACACATACATATACACATATATAAGTAGGATCATATCATACATCCTTTTTTCATTGAACTTTTCATGCAAAAAATCTTTTCTTGAAAGATTTATTTTTACTACACAACAACACTGTTCCAATTCCCTTCCTTCAAACACCTGCTATAAACTACCATGATACAAATACTAGAACCAATAGACTTCAAACATATGCTTTGAAGCATAAAATATGAAAAATAAAAACACAAGCAACAACCCTGAATTATTCTCTATGTCTCCAGACTCTTGTCTGGACATAAATATAGGAAACACACACTCTGTAGTTAAATGTGTGAGGCTTTTGGGTGCTCTCTGTAAAAACAGTAAAGTTTACTGCTAACAGAAATCAAAGGCAAATTTTAGCTGCTATGGCCTACAAATGTATACCAACAATCAAATTAAGCCTGAATCATGCAACCACCAATCTTGGAGGGGATGCGGGGAGCTTAATTAAAGACCTCTTCATGGATGTTTTTTCTTCATTGAAGATGGGAATGAACACTACACACACAGGGACCCTGAACGTTTCAGACAATTACTAATCTTCAGGCCTCTAAACATTAGTGACATCTATGTGCCCAGTTTTACAGAGAGAAAAAATATTGCACTGTGGCAATATGTCCTTATATTGACCATATGTCTACACAGCAAGCCAAAAGGTACAAATACTCTTCATTAAATATTTACTGTCCCATTATTTAGCTAAATAACTCTTCTTCTATTAGACCTTTCCTTACAGAGATTAAAATAGGATCCATGGGAGAGTAGACTAAATGCTTCCCATCCATCACAATTACAGAAAAT
This sequence comes from Myrmecophaga tridactyla, assembly GCA_004026745.1. NCBI lineage: Eukaryota > Metazoa > Chordata > Mammalia > Pilosa > Myrmecophagidae > Myrmecophaga > Myrmecophaga tridactyla. Next base: position 24,389 of record PVIY010024633.1, read on the forward strand.
TAACCCACGGATTGAGAAGTAGCTAAGGACATAAAGAACAGGGAGAGGGGAATGGAAGGAGAGAAGCACACAATGTTCTTCCGCCTGTGTCTACAGGAAGCAATATTTCCATTTGGTCTTGGGCACAGCCTGTAATTTCACCATGCTGGCTGCAGCTGGAATTCCCTTTTAACTGTCATGGTATCCAAGTGAAGACAGCTTTATTCAGAGTTTTAAAAAAAAAGAAAGAAAGAAAGAAAGAAAAAGAAAACTGAAAGGGCCATTTTAATTTGCTACCATGTGAAAAGGGGAGCACTTTTTCATAGGGCCTCATAATGACGTTCAGCGGGATATTACACTTCACCATATGGCTAATTTGCACAGCAGGATTTTCTTTCTTTAGAACTGCCCTAAGGATCTGACTATAGACACATGTGTAAGGAACAAGCCCAAGATGCCCCCTACTGATTAAACCTAGAAACATTCAAGTCCCAGATGTAAAAGCCCATTCAGAGAGTTCCTATGGCAAGGTCATTCAAGAGTCACAGAGGTGTGTGCCACAGCTCCATTTATGTATAATAAGGCTTTGAAAAAGTCACAACATTGACAAAACACGGGGAAAAACTATGGGGAAAGAATAACTATTCTGGCAGATAATTTATTATATAAAAATAACTTGCCACATGCCCCAGTTCTTAGTATCACTCAATTAGCCTATAAAACAAATCTACATAAACTTCTGATCTTTCTGAAGAGAGCAGAGGCAGTCTCACATTTTAACAGAGTCCCGTTTATTTTTAAGATGGCTCTTATAACCTGTGTTTGTCTTAGCATTTCCTCCTTCTGCAACAGGCCAAGCCTGAGCTATAGAAGACCATCCCTTCCAGGCACTAAAACAGCTTTCAGGATTTAAAAAAATAAAAATAAAAATAAAAATAAAGAAATCCAATGTCTACCTACTATTGAGAAGTTCAGTCTGTGCTTTTGAAGAAAGTAAATAGTATGATTAACAATCTTGGCCTTTGTAATTAGCTTCCCCCTTCCCAGACAGTGTTAATTTATTAAATATTTTAACAAAGAGTCTTTTATTATGAGATTCAGTTTGGCTGGCTCCTTTCATAGCAGTACCAATTACAACCAATAAAGCTTTAATTGATGATTACTTTTTATAACCTTTGACCCAAGATGATAAACAGTTGTACCGTAAAAGCGAAAGGGTAAAACCTCAAAGAGAACGGTGTCTTAATCATGCTTAACAAACCAAACTCCTTAAAATTACAACCTACCTATCTGGCAAAAACAAAAACCCAGACTTTCCCTTTGATTAAAGTAATTGAACAGGAAAAGATTTGAATTTGAATTTCACTCTTTAGTGTCCCTTTTGTTAGTGAAACCCTAGCCTGAATAACCCATATAACTGCATCTTAATGTGTTGATTATCCAAAGAATATGATTTAATCAATTTGTAGACAATTAGAAAGGAAGTTTTAATATATGACATAGCTTTTCATGTAAAATAATTAAAATGAAAGTTATTTTACTTTAAAAAAGTATTAAGGTTTATAATACTTAAAAATTGGCAGGTGGGAAATGGGCAGGCAATGGTAGCTCAGTGGCAGAGTTCTCGCCTGCCATGCCAGAGACCCGGGTTTGATTCCGGGTGCCTGCCCGTACAAAAAAAGGTATTAAGGTTTAGATTATACAATCAAAGTGCACCTTTTTATTCAGTGATCCCTATAATACAGGGACAAGAATATATAAAATAAGGAAATCAAAAAAAATTACCTTCCCAAAACTGAGACACCAAAACTTTTTAGAGAGTTCAGCTTGTGCACAAAAAAGCAAGGAGAGTTGCTCCATTAATTCCAGTAAACAAAATGGGGTTTTCTGCATTTTCTTCAAAAAGCTATTTCCAAGTTGATAGTTTTCCAGTTACTATTCAAATTCCCAATTTCCCACTTGCCTTTTTTTTTTTTTTTTTGGCATAGGTAGGCTCCGGGAATCGAACCCAGGTCTCTGGACATGGCAGGCAAAAATCCTGCCACTGAACCACCATTGCCTGCCCATTTCCCACCTGCCAATTTTTAAGAGTGGTCTCTACTAATCTAATTTAAGCCTGTCAACTTTCTAATCTGCTAAGGTGTGTCGCAATTTATAAGTTTACAATTTCCCAGACAAATGTCTTAGTCTGTTTCATGTTCCCAAAAGGAATAGGGCTTCTGAAAAATGACTAAATAACTAATAGGAAAATATGGCATTTAAATAAGCAAATAAAAATAATACCATCCTGTTATAATTGTTGCAATCTATTCATGGAAATGCAATGAGAGGTTCTTAATAGTCCTTACAATGGAAAATACTGGCTTAAACAGAAGGTACAGTATATAGTTTTATTAAAAAAAAAGAACTAGACATATAGCTACTAAGTGACTTCCCATTACATACAGGAAATTACTACCAGGAAAAACACAAAATATGAGGCTTAGTCTAAGTACATTATGAAATGAAAGAGCTACTATACAGATTGTTTTATGACATATAAATGTATATAATAGTTGTTTTAGTAAAGACACACAGCCATTGACTGCATTTTAAAATTATATTTGCCACCAAAAGAAAAAAAAAAGCTCTTTGTATATGAGGATTGGGGAAGTTTATTATAAATAAATCTATGATTTTTCTCCACTAATAGAGAATGTGCAGGAACAGACAATATAGAATCTAAGGATAAACTCTAAGGATGAATTTTCACTTAGCCAAGATGGCAGCATAAGATGCTCCAGGATACTATTTAGGCAAAGAACTTTTTGGGGGGTGATTTAATTATTTAATACATACATCAACAATATATTTTCATTTCTATTACAGAAGCAACAATAGTTTAATATCAGGATAACTTTTAAAAGTGAATTCTCTCTTAAATATGACAACAAAAGGACTGACCAAAAGGGAAAAAGATGGGTAAATTGGACATCATCAAAATTTAAAACTTTGGTTCATCAAAGGATACCGTCAAGTAAATGAAAGGACAGACCATAGATGGGGTGAAAATTTTAGAACTCATATGTAAAAAGACAAATAAGGGCAGTGTGATGGTGGCAGAGTTCTCGCCTGCTATGCTGGAGACCTGGGTTTGATTCCCAGTGCCTGCCTATGTAAAAAAAATGACAACCCAATTTTAAACATTTCTCCAAAGAATACATATAAATTACCCAAAGAATTTTTGATCATCTAGCAAAAACTGGCAGAGCCATCTTCAGGGCTCCAGAAAAAAGTTAAAGGGCTGAAATACTAGGCAAGTGTCTGATCAGGAAAATGCAACTTTAAAAAAATGGTAGGAAAAGCTCCTTGGCACCCTTGCCCCCACCTGCAACCTCTTCTCAGCAGGCTATGGAGCTGGCCTGTGCTCCTATTGCAGGCCGCTGGTCCCCTTCTGCTATATGCATACTGGGGATGCCGGTATGTCCCTAACTTTCTCTCCATTGACTGCCTGAAAGACTAACTAGGAAATTCTTCTCAGGCTAGCCCTTCTAGAACTTGCCTTGCAGGTAGAAGCAGCTTGCAGACAGCTAAAGTAGTGTAAGAAACAATGAAGTTTGAGCCACATTGGGCAATGGATTATCTGCTTTAAGTCATACATTAAAGTATCCACGAGGGGGGCAAACTTTATTTAAAAGGGTTCAAGGAAGACATTTGAATTCCTTTAAAATGGGGAAATTCCTAAAGCCACGACCAAGACACAGGCTCAAAAGAGAAAGAACAATGCACTTCCGTTCACCCTAGGCTTATCTTCTTAATAGGAGGACTAAACTCTGAAAGAAAGCCAATGCAGAGATGATTTACAAAGATTGTGAAAATGTTGCTTTGGGTTTTTTGTTTTTGTTTTTTTTTTGGCCTTGGTTTGTTTTTGTTAGCTCCCTGTATTCAAGGAAATCTGTCATATCACGAGCCAGATACAAACTTAGGAAACAGCTGAGAGACTAAATTCCAGAGCCAACACCTTAAAATATTAAAATGCACAGTGAGCAAACAAAAGATTTTGAGAAAAACAAAGGAACAGGAAAAAATGACCCATCCAAAAGAACAAGATAACTCCAGAAACCATCAATGAAGAAAACAAGATTTTATACATACCAAACAAAGACATTTAAAGAAATAATCTTCAATATGCTCAAGGAGATACAGGAAAACACATGTAACTCCATTTTTTGTCATGTAACTCCATTTTTTACTTCTTATAGATTAAAAAATGTAGATGATTAAAAAGTAATGACAAATCTATGGTGCTGAACAGCACTATTCAAAGTGTTTGGAAATTTTCCTATTATCTGTATATTGTTGATTTCCACTCTGAATTCACTGAGGCCTATGTATGATTTCAAAATTTGTTGAAGTTTTGTTACAGCCCAAGATATGGCCTAACTTGTTATATATTTTGTGAACACTTAAAAATCACTTATAGTCTACTGTTGCTGTGTAGAGTGTTCTATAAATGTTAATTCCATCTGCTGTTTCATGGTTTTCTTGAGTCTTTGAAATCCTTGCTGATCTCATGTCCAGTTGTTCTATATATTGTTGAGAGGCTTTGAAGCCTCCAGCTGTCATTGTGACTTTGTCACTTTCTCCTTTCAGTTCTATCAGTTTTGCTTCACATATTTTGTAGCCATTGCTTGGTGTATACTCATTTAGGATTGTATGTCTTCTTGATGGTTTGACCTTTTAATCATTATATAATATCCTTCTGTCTCTGGTAAATTTCCTTCCTCTGAAATCTACCTTATCTGGTATCAGTATGGCCCCTTCTGCTTTTCTTTGATCAATGCTTGTATGATATCTTTCCCTTCAATTTCTTTTCAACCTGCCAATGTAATTATGAAAGCATATACTCGGGTCATCTTTTTAAAATCCATTCTTACAGTATGTCTTTATTTTATTTTATTTTATTTTTGCATAGGCAGACTCCAGGAATCAAACCCAGGTCTCCAGCACAGCAAGTAAGAATTCTGCCACCATTCCAGGTAGGTCTTGCTTAGTTTACTAGAATCCTTTAAAAGAAGAAACATTTTGGAAAAACTTCAATAGTCCTGAGAGAGCCACAAGAACCACAAAAGCCCACACAGCCAGAGACCATTGGAGATGAAGAAGGAAAACACCCCTGGAGGAGCTTCATAAAACAAAAAGACTGGAGAGAAAGCTAGCAGATGTCGCCATGTTCGCATGTGCCTTTCCAGTTGAGAGAGAAACATTTTCACGGCCTAAGAACTGTACACTTGCAACTGAATTTCCCCTTTTTTAAAAAGCTGTTCTGCTTCTGGTATATCGCATTCTGGCAGCTTGCAAACTAGAACAATGTGCATTTGAAAAAAGTTGTGCTACTTCCTTTAGACCTGCATGGCTTCCGATAAGAAATTCACAGTCATTCAAATTATTTTTCTTCTACAGTAAGATGTTGTTTTCTCTTGCTATTTTGAAGATTTCTTTTTGTTTTTAGTTTTGGGATGTTTGAAAATTATATGTCTTGGTGTGGATTTATTGGCTTTATCCTGTTTGGGGCTTGTTCACCTTCTTAAATTTGCAGGTTTGTACCTTTGGCCAAATATGGTAAGTTTTCAACCATTATTTCTTAAGAAAATTTTCAGCCCCACCCTCTTTCTCCTAATACTTCCATAACTCTGATAACATGAATGTTGTGTCTTTGATTATCATCCCAAAAGTTCCTGAGGCTCTGTTCACCTTTTTTTTTTTTTTTTTTCTCTCTCTCTCTGTTGGGTAGATTAGGTAAATTTCTATTTTCCTTCATCCCTTCTATTCTCCTGTTGAGCTCATCCACTGAGTTTTGGTTTATGGTTATTGCAGTTTTCACAGTTCTAAAAGTTCTACTGATTCATCTTTATACTTCATTTTCTTTTCTGAGACTTTCCATTTCTTTGCTGTGACTTTCTAATTTTTCATCTGTTTCAAACATTTTCATAGTTGTTCAATGAAGCATTTATATAGCTATTTTTAAATCTGTATCTGCTAATTCTAACCTCTCTGTCATCTTGGTGATGGCCTTTATTGATTCTCTTTTTTTCACTCAGTTTGAGCTCTTTCCATTTCTTGTTATGAGGAGACATTGGGCAGCTGGGGGTATTTTGAGATTCTGAATCTTAATATTCTATTTTAGCTCATTTTTTCTCACACTGCTGTGGAAGGGGAAGAAAGGCTACCACCTCACTACTACCAGATGGGGGTAGAGAGCTAGGTTCCCCACCTGGTCTCTTTTTACACCCAAGAGGGTGGGGAGCCTCATTACTGTAGGCAAGGATAGGCATTCCAGCTCCCCACCAAGCCTTCACTGGTACCTTCCTCGCTTGGAGTGGGGAATGGGTGCCTGTTTACGGCTGAGGTGGATGGATGTTCAATTCCACATGTGGTATCCACTGATAGCCTGGAAGATAGGAATGATCTCATTATCATCCAGCAGGGATGAAAGTTTTGATTCCCTGGCCTCCTCAGACCCCAACTCACAGAAAGGTTCAGCATCTAATTAAAGCCTGGCAGGAAGAGAAGTCCATGATCCCCATTCAGACTTTGTTGGAATGCATGAGAGTGGGGCCATAGATTTTTCTGTGCTGTGAGGCTAGAGTAGAGTGGTTATTACCTAAATGATTTCAGTATGATTCATTCTAAGGTAATTTTTATGTATAGTGTGAGATAGGTTTTATGCTTATAGAGAACAGCAGCTCTCCACCTTGCATAAAAACACTTCTGAATTTTAAAAATACACAGATATCTGGGACCTATCCTATCAACAAAACCCTGAATAAAAAGCCTATTATTTTAAACCTGAATGTTTAAAAACTATCAAATTTGATTTCTCAATGCATGTAGAGGAAGTGGAAGGTCATGAGTTCACATTTAACTGGTTACAAAATAAACATTCAGAAATAACTTTACTTATATAGCAGCAATAAGTTATAGAATATGATGGAAAATTATAAAAGATACCACCCAAAAGAACTAAAAAATGTATTTAATACAATATAAATAAAATCTACGTGAATTAAATGAGACCTTTTCTGAAAGATATTGAGTATACAAAGTTAAACCACACTTATTATAAATAATTCATATTTAGAAGATATACATTTTGTAGAAAATGTATGAATATAAGTCAATTATAATCAATATTCCAACAAGATTCTTTCAGGATATGGAAAATAATCATACTAAATATAAGATTCAGGAATAAACATTAAAAATAAGCAAACAGGGTGGGCCACAGTGGCTCAGCAGGCAAGAATGCTCACCTGCCACGCCAGAGGACCCGGCTTCAATTCCCGGTGCCTGCCCATGTAAAAAAATAAAATAAAATAAGCAAACACTATTAATGGTATTAAAAAGGAAGTTGGCGCTGTGGAAGGCAGTGTGGTAGTTCCTGAGGAAGCTAAGTATAGAATTGCCATATGACCCGGCAATACCATTGCTAGGTGTGCTAGTTTGAAAGGATATATGCCCCCTAAGAAAAGCCATGTTTTAATATAAATTCCATTTCATAAAGGTAGAATAATCTCTATTCAATACTGTATGTTGGAAACTGTAATGAGATCATCTCCCTAGGTGATGTGAGTTAGTCAAAAATGGTTATTAAACTGGATTAGGGGACAACATGTCTCCACCCATTTGGGCAGGTCTTGATTGGTTTATTGGAGTTCTATAAAAGTGGAAATATTTTGGAGAATAGAGATTCAGAGAGAGCAGAATGACATAGCCACAAGAAGCAAAGTACACCAGCCAGTGACCTTTGGAGATGAAGAAGGAAAACGCCTCCCAGGGAACTTCATGAAACCAGAAGCCAGGAGAGGAAGCTAGCAGATGACGCTGTATTCGCCACGTGCCCTTCCAGCTGAGAGAAAAGCCCTGAACTTCATTGGCCTTCTTGAACCCAGGTATCTTTCCCTGGATGCCTTAGATTGGACATTTCTATAGACTTGTTTTAATTGGGACATTTTCTCGGCCTTAGAACTGTAAACTAGCAACTTATTAAATTCCCCTTTTTAAAAGCCATTCCGTTTCTGGTATATTGCATTCCAGCAGCTAGCAAACTAGAACACTAGGTATCTACTCAGAGGACATGAGGGCAAGAACACAAACAGACATTTGCACACCAGTGTTTACAGCAGCATTATTTAAAATTGCCAAGAGATGGAAACAGTCAAAATGTCGATCAACAGAGAAGTGGCTAAACAAGCTGTGGTATATACATACGATGGAATACTATGCAGCTATAAGACAAAATAAAGTTATGAAGTATGTAACAACATGGATGGACCTTAAGGACATTATGCTGAGTGAGATTAGCCAGAAACAAAAGGACAAATACTGTATGGTCTCACTGGTATGAACTGACATTAGCAAGTAAACTTGGAGAATTTCAGTTGGTAACAGAGACCATCAGGAGATAGAAATAGGATAGATATTGGGTAATGGGAGCTGAAGGAATACAGATTGTACAATAGGACTGATTGTAAAAATTCAGAAATGGATAGCACAATACTACCTAACTGTAAAACACTAATGTTATAACACTGAATGAAGCTGAATGTGAGAATGATAGAGGGAGGAGGCCTGGAGGCACAAATGATATCAGAAGGAAAGACAATAAAAACTGAGATGGTATGATCTACGAATGCCTAGAGTGTATAATGATAGTGACTAAATGTGCAAATTTAAAAATGTTTTTGCGTGAAGAAGAACAAAGGAATGTCAATAATGCAAGGTGTTGGATATAGATGGTAATTCATATTTTAAAACTTTAACTTATGTGTGAGATGAAAGCAAAAAATATTTGGTACAAAATTTATATTTTAACTAGTGCATTTCCTAATATAACTTATGTGGACAGCGTCATTGAACACCATAGTACTTGGAACCTTGAGTAGGGCACAGATTTTGTAGGTTTGTCCAGAGTGATGCCCCAATAAATCCCAGAGTGATGTGAACAGGGAATAAAAAAGTATTTGCAAAGTACCCTTGGGGGAATGGCGGGAAAGGGGGAAAATACAACTTCCCCAAGTGGAGAGTTCTTGATATTCTCACAAATGATGGGGACAACCAAAGCAATAGGCTGAGCCCCCAATTTTGGGGGATGTTCATATGAAATTTAACCCTGCAAAGGACAGACTAAGCCTACTTAAAATTAGACCTAAGAGTCACCCCCAAGAGAACCTCTTCTGTTGCTCAGATGTGGCCTCTCTCTCTCTCTCAGCTGACATAACAAGCAAACTCACTGCCCTCCCCTCTCTATGTGGGACATGACTCCCATGGAGTCATGTGGACCTTCCTGGCAACGTGGTACAGAAATCCTAGAATGAGCTGGGACTCAGCATCAAGGGATTGAGAAATCCTTCTCCACTAAAAGGGGGAAGAGTGAAATGAGACAAAATAAAGTGTCAATGGCTGAGAGTTGAGAGGTTATCCTGGAGGTTATTCCTATGCATTAAATAGATATCAACTGTTTAGTTAAAGAGTAATAGAGAGGCTGGAGGGAACTGCCTGAAAATGTAGAGCTGTGCTCCAGGAGTCATGTTTCTTAAAGATGAATGTATAATGATACAGCTTTCGCAATGTGACTGTATGATTGTGGGGGAAAAAAAAGGAAGTTGGACTATAAAATATTTAAACATGATATAGCCCTATAATTGCTAAATTGCCATAACATTAATATTCAATTGAATATAAACAAATAAAAAACATTTTAAAGAATAAATATTCCAAATCAGTGAATAAGGACTCATTCTTCTATTAAACAATTTTGAACCACCTTACTGATAATTTGGGGGAAAATTAGATCCCTACTTTGCAACATAAACAAAAATAAGTTCTACATAGGGCATGTATTAGTTAGCAAGCTGCTGGAATGCGATATACTGGAACTGGAAGAGTTTTTATAAAGGGAATTTAATAAGTCACAAATTTACAGTTCTAAGCCTACGGAAATGTCCAAACTATGGTATCCAGGGAAAGATACCCTAATTCAAGAAAGGCTAATGCAGCTGGAACACCTCTGTCACCTGGGAAAGCATGCTGGTCCATTGGCTCCTGGGCTCCCTGCTTTCAGCTACTTTTCCTATGTGGCTTCCTCATTTTGCTTCTCTGGGGCTGGTTTTCTTCTCTTGGCTTTCTTTGGCTCTCTCCAGGTTCTGGCTTGCTTTACATCTCATGGCAATATCTGCTGGGCTCCAAGCATCTCCAAACATCTGTGTCTCTGTTCTCCAAATGCTGGCATCTGTGTCAGCTCTGCTCTTGAGTTTTTGCTGGCTCTCTCCCTCTGTTGGATCTGAGGTTTCTGTTGTTTCTGGCTCTCTCTCCAAAATGTACCCTCTTTTAAAGGATTCCAGTAAACTAATCACAGCCCACATGGAATGGGTGGAGTCACATCTCCATCTAATCAAAAGTCCACATCCACAATTGGGTGTGCTACATCTCCATGGAGGTAATCTAAAGTTTCCAACCTACATTGCTGAATTGGGATTAAAAGAAATGGCTGCTCCCACAAGATTATCAGGATTAAAACATGGCTTTTTCTGGGTACATAATACTTTCAAACTGGCACAGGGCATAAAGGTTTGCTTTTTTACAAAAGATACAATAACGGAACTAGAAGAAAATACAGGTAACAACTTGAGAGACCTTGGAATGAAAAAGATATATTTGAATATAAGCATGCATGTAAGAAAGAAACTGACTTCTGCATCTAGACAGAATGTTGAAAAGTCACAAGACACTATTGCTCTCACCACAAAGGTGAAAACAACAGTTAAGTTATAAAATCATAGCTGTTTTATTTTAAGTAATCAGATTACTGAGGACTCAAAGAAGTCAAAGTGTACTAAATTCCAGAAAAAGAGCCATTCCTATGTAAGAAATGATCGAAATCCACTTACAGATCTCAGGTTATGCAGGGGAGAAATGTGAAATGTGAAGCTGTCACAGAACATTACCAGGGTAAGGAAAATTCAGTCTAGTGTTTAACTGCCACATGTGGGCTGATATGTCATATGGGGATCCCAACAAACCCCCAGATGCAGAGCAAATACTTCCTCCCTAACAATTCTTCCCCAAAGATCCTTCCATGAAAGCACCAATTACGCCAAAACGTTGCAGACAAAGAAGACAGTAGAGAGAAAGGCCCTGAAAGTTAGGTTCATGTCTGTAGAAAAGAGAGGACTCTCCAATGACCCTAAGAGTTGGGAGTTGAACTATAAAGCATATTGAGAGATCTACTGTCTTACCAATGCTTAGTCCCAAGCACTGCTGGGAGCAGAGTCCCAATCATAATTCAAAACACTAGTTAGTGGTGAATTCACATTAGTTAAATCTAATCCCAGCCCAGGCAGAAATCATCAACAAACAGAAGATATTAACCCCTCATTCTAGCAGCGTGATAGATGAAAGGGTGGAAATGTTGTTTACTTCAGTCTCAATTTTTCTTGTATATAAAATGCCCAACATATAATCAAAATTACAAGACATGCAAAGAAGCTGCCCAAAAAATCATAATAAAAACACTCAACAAAAGATCCCCAGATGAGAGACTTCTGGGCCAAGATGGCAGCTTAACAATGTGTACATTTTAGTTCGTCCTCCAGAACAACTACTAAATAACCAGACAGTACAGAACAGCTCCTGGGGCCACGTCAGTGACTGAACACACAGCGTACCCCAATCTGGACCAGCTGGACTGGCTGCAAGCCCCCCCAGAACCATGAGTTCCCCAAGCCGTGGCGGCCAGTGCCCCTCCCCCACAGGCTGCTTCCCAGAGGGGAAAGGAAAGAGACTACCAGCAGCAGGGGCTGAGCCCAACCAAAGACCAATTGTGGAATTAATGAACAAATTCTGACTACTAAAAATACGCCCCCAGCTCAGGAGAACCTGGTCAAAGCAGAGGTCGCTCATTTTTGCCCCGGGGCCAAGGGGGCAGGGCTGACAGAAAAAGGAAAAAAAAAAAAAAAGAAGGAAACAGGTTTTTGTGGCTGTGTTTCTACAAAGGCTTGACTGCCTTTGGATACAGTGGCAGGGCTCCTCAGGCTGCAACTGCCCCAGGCATAGGCAGAAACAAACTTGTTTGAGGGCTTGTCTGGGGCCTGTGCCTTCCCTAGGGGAGGGGTGAAGCCAAACTCAGGTGGAATCCCTCCCTCAAGGAATTCAGACACCATGGCATGGTAATTTGAAGCCATTATAAACAGCCTACAACCTCTCCTCTGTCTCCACCATGCCCCCAGCCAAAGTTAAAGGTACCACATCATCTTATGCTGGTGGGACCTCCAGGCAGACAAGCACCACATACTGGGCAGGATAAGAAAAACAGAGTCCAGAGACTTCACAGGAAAGTCTTTCAACCTGCTAGGTCTCACCCTCGGGGAAAACCAACACGGGTGACTCTTTCCTCCTGATAGGAGGCCAGTTTGGTCTGGGAAAATCTGGCTGCAGTCTATAATACCTAAGTAGACCGTCCTAAGTGTGGGGGGAAAAAGGCACCATACAAGCAGGGCAAGAAACAAGAAAACAAGAACTGAAAAATGCTCCTCCGTCAAACAAAACTTAAGCTAGAGGTCCAGATAAAGCTGAATTGAATGTCAAAGAACAGACAGACAACAAATTCATCCAGCAAGAAAACCCTAGGTAAAAGAAATGCAAGCAATCTCCAGAATAAACTACTTAAAGTAATTAAATGCCTAGATGCCAGCAAAAAATAACAAATCACACTAGGAAAATTGAAGATATGGCCCAGTCAAAGGAACAAACCAACAATTCAAATGAGATACAGGAGCTGCAACATTTAATTCAGAATATACGAAAAGACATGGAAAACCTCATCAAAAACCAAATCAATGAATTGAGGGAGGATATAAAGAAGGCAAGGAATGAACAAAAAGAAGAAATCGAAATCTTGAAAGCAGCAAGAGAAAAGCAAACCATCACGCACTAGGGAAGCCCAATAAGACTATGCATAGATCTCTCAGCAGAAACCATGGAGGCAAGAAGACAGTGGGATGATATATTTAAATTATTAAAAGAGAAAAACTGCCAACCAGGAATTCTATATCCAACAAAACCGCCCTTCAAAAATGAGGGAGAAATTAAAACACTTTCAGACAAAAAATCACTGAGAGAATTTGTGACCAAGAGACCAGCTCTGCAAGAAATACTAAAAGGAGCACTAGAGACAGATACGAAAAGACAGAAGAGAGAGGTGTGGAGAAGAGTGTAGAAAGGAAGACTATGAGTAAAGGTAAAAAGAAGGAAAATTAGATATGACATATAAAATCCAGAAGGCAAAACAGTAGAAGAAAGTACTACCCTTGCAGTAATAACACTAAATGTTAATGGATTAAACTCCCCAATCAAAAGACAGACTGGCAGAATGG